>JBAMJV010007522.1:0-69290 GCA_037951105.1 Echinarachnius parma
CAGCACCTCTCACACTCCAATCCAATCAACTTAAATGCTTTCTATCCGCGCGGCGCTGTGTCGCGCGCACCGTGCACACCGGTTGGGTGCGTGTCGTAGACATGTTAACCGTTTACCCCTCTGCCCCGCAAACATGTCCCGCTTGGTGGTGCAAGGGTAGCGCTAAGGACCCCTATGCCCCCCTCTGTAATGACGTATGGGCGATGTAATTGTACCCCACAAGATACCAGCCCCGTCCCTCTTCCTGTCTTCCCTTTTTAGCGCCATACTCCCTTCTCCACATCCTCATTTTCTCTATCTCTCTCTCTCTCTATCTCGTCTTGCTCATTTTGGTGGTATAACCACTTTTCGACCCAATTAGTTACCGCTGTGACTTCCTTCAAAAATCTGGCGTCGCAGACATTAATTTTTAAATTATGGATATTAACGCCACGAGCACATTTTTATATTGAAGATTGTCATGATTGGGAAGTTGTAATGGATTTAAGATTTCGCCTCTTTAAACCAATTACAGGTTTTTTTAAATGATAGGAATTATTGTGAAATGGACCATGGATGAACCCCGTACGGGAAATATGTCGAAAAATTGGGTTTTACGCGGCGGTTTATAATCATGATGGAACATTATTGACTTAGCTTTTCTATAAGAAAACTAACCGTGCGGGGTACTTAGTGTGAGAAAATGCGGTAGATCAACTACAAACGGAAACATTAACAAAAACAGATGAAACTAAATAGGCTACTCCTAATAATATTGTGACAATTATGTTTATAGTCTTGATCATGAGATTATTAGTTTTAAGTTTCCGGTGGAAATCAATATTTGATTAATTTAATGAAGGGTGTGCCTGGGGAATGGGGGGTGGGGGTGAATGTTAAAGTCCTCGGCAAGTATATCTCATTATTTTGATGAATACGAATTAATCGACGAATTATCGTCCGGGGTGAACAAATAAGATAATAAATTGTTCCGGAATGCAAATATTCGCGATGCAATAAATGAACTAATTTTTTATAGAGCTGTACATTAAAAATGAATCGTCTGGATAGGAACAATTATAAACTATGTATTACATGCACTCGTGTTGTGATATGTGCTCCATAGTTAAATGTCTGTGTTGTTATGTATACTGTACTATGTTTTTATATTTATATTCCTATGTATTCTAAATGTTAATGTTGTCCGTATTTAAATTTGTTAACGACATTATTTGGTTGTACACAACGGTTTGAGAACCTGAAATCAGTTTTAATTATGTCCTGTTTCCATGGATACTCGACAACAAAATTCAATATGAATATTTCATCTAAATGCGATGAAAGGAAATTAAAGATGGCTACCACCTGAAAGCCTACATGTGAAATTGTGTCAATGATAGCGGGCTGGTGGCGACAGACGTGAGTTGAGGGGCGCAGCGGCCTGGATATGGTTTCTAACTATACCGTTAGCAGTTTTTTCTTGCTTGTTCGCGAAACACTGCATGGAAAGCATGCGAAGCGATCTCGACTCGCGGTCCGCTAGTCCCGGTGGATAATAAGACTAGTGCACCGCCTTTCACCAAAAAAAAACAGCGCAATAATATTTTCCGCCATGCTTTTATTAGTGTTCTTCAGAACAATTCAGCATACAAATCATGTAAATGTTTGATTGCTTTGGCGAAACCTGTTTCCACAAAAACCTCGGCGAAGCATGATGATGTCTGTGCTTGAGTGTGAAGTGGCGTGCGGCCGTCACCAGAAATTGCAAATTAAACTCCTCATCAGAGTCAAATTTGTAATGAATAAATAAACTGAAGGCGTGATTTCCTTGATTTCATCGCCCGTTTAAGCATGATTTTTAGGGAAAGTTGGATATATTTATACGTGCCACTAAATAAAAAAATAAATAAGTGAACAAGAATGATTATATCATTTCAGCTGCTTGCTACATTACTATTTTCTTTAAATATGAAATTATCAACATAATTACAAAATATTTAGTAATGATCAAATTTCCGTTTCTCTTTTTAAAAATAAAAGTAAGACTTTATTAAGTGTAATAAGGTAAATAATGTGGAACTTTAAGAAATTGCCATTTCGAGCTATAGAGAACTTGACGAAGAAAAATCCCCATTCAATTTAAAGTGCATTTAATCAGCTGAATGTTTCTTCAGGTATCCCTTCAGAATTATGTTCCAAATTACCATTAGCAGCAAAATTGTATCATTCCGGAGTCGTAATTTCAAATCGATTGTTAAAGACCGCGATCGATCACAAAATCTACGAGAGTCAAGACCATGATTTTTCAATCGATATTCAGCGACGATTACACGACAATATCCATTAAATTCCGCTTTAAAAAAAATGCTGAAAACTACTGCGATTATTTCTATTTTTTCAATAGACTAGATGAACTAGAAAATGCTAAAAGACTTTATTATCAAATTGTCTATTTCTATATATGTATGTAAAAATTAGGCCTACGTTTGTATTGATTTTCGTGCCTTTTGTCATTGAGCGCTTTGCCCTTGGTCTTCTATTCATTCGGAATAGAAATCCATGGCCTAGAAATCGCGATCCTATTTTCCCTTTGTTATGGAACAACAATTTGCACAAATTGCTACTTTTCCGCAATTTAGCTATTTTTAATGCATTTCTTTAGACTGCTAATGCGACTCAAAGTGAATATAACTGCTCTCCTTTTGAGTTGACGCGACTGCTGCGAATACGGATACATGCATTTTGTTACGTTAGATTGAAGTAATTGAAGTAATTTAATGGTAAGATTGTCCACTGGTGGTTCTCAAATTCCCGATTCATATAATATTGTCTTCTTTATGATTGTTGTGTACCTTGCGAGAACCATTATCTCAAAGCACTTGCAATTGTCAAATTTAGGATTTTTTTTCTGAAAATTATAAATACTGATAATCTTCTGAATTACGAATATTTTTCTAATGTTCGCAATATTGCTGTTTTGATAATGGTTTTGAAGCCATTTCTCTCAGAATGTATTTATCCTCAACAACTGTAAATTATGTTTATTAGCATTATCATTATTATAAGCATTATTATATTAATTGTATAGCTGTCTTTGTAATTGACGGAAGTTCCGTCGCGCACTGAAATATTATTGTAATATATTCACAGACGAAAATTACTATTCAATTTGCATTTGCTGTTAGTCGTTTGTAAACCATACAAGAATCATTATAATATGGCAAGGAAATCAATAACGCAAGGGCAAAACGGTCGTGAATCGTCAAAATGTGTTCTTTTTATTTCGAAAATTTGTTTAGTCTCTCCCCCCCCCCCCCCCCTTCCCCCATCTCTATCGAACTTCCTCTCACTCCCTTTTAATTAATTCCTCCCTCTCTCTTTTACTCACCCCCTCCCCCCCCCCCCCCCCCATGTCTGTTTGCTTTATTTCTCCGTCCATCTCTTCTTCTCTCTGTTTGCTGTTTGCCCCATCTCCTATACTGCATTCCTTCCCCTTCCCCTATCCCTCCCCCCCCCCCCCCCCATCCTCTCTCTCTTCTTCTCTCTGTTTGCCCCAGCTCCTATACTGCATTCCTTCCCCTTCCCCTTCCCCTATCCCTTCCCACATCCCCCGGCCTACTCCGTCTCCTCTCTTACCCCCCCCCCCCCCCCCCCCAATCCTCTCTCTCTTCTTCTCTCTGTTTTGCCCATCTCCCCTACTGTATTCATTCCCATTCCCCTATCCCGCCCCACCTCCCACGGCCTACTCCGTCACCTCTCTAACCCCCCCCCCCCCCCCCCTCTCTCTCTCTCCCTCTCTCTTCGTCGCTCCCAATGGCAGAATAGTATTGGTAAAATGTGATTAACGTTCATATCTTCTTCTCGTTATCTCTCCATATCATACACACCCCTCCCCTTTTCCAATTGACACGCCTTTTCCATATTTGGATTTTGCTCCCCTAATAAAATCCATGCTACTTGTAAGTATACCTTCTCACTATTATATCTGGCATTAAGGGTTATTGATCGCTTTGCGACCGTGGCTGTACAAACTACTGTATACCCGAAAGTAGCTCTGTGGGGAATTTTCCCACAAACCTACTTTTTTTTGTCTCTCTCCCGTTCCCCTTCAATTTCAAGTCAAGTGTAATTGTAACAAATACGCATGAATGGTTGTTCAAACTGACTGGCGCTAATCGTTGAAATAATCGGAACAATAATTTCCAATTAATGATCATCTCGAACAAAAAGCGGTGTTAAATGATTAACGTGGTGAGCAACTGTTTTGTTTGTTTAGTGCGCAATGCGTTCGAGTAGAAATGAATATTTGATTAGCAATATTTTCCCTTTAAAGTAATTAGCTTACATTTACAGCTAATTAAATTAATTGATTCTAGTAGAGACTGCTTTGTAGGCATATCAACATACATGTAAATGCACTTTATGTACTTTTCAAACATAATGGCCCGGATTCACAAAGGAGGTTTGTAGGAGGTTTGTACAAACCCTGGTTTAGCCATGGTCTACATCTATGGAGTGCTGCTCGTATACAAGTAAAAACAATATAATTTCTAAGGATATGACTGTTACTGCTTGCTAACCAGCAAATTTCACCATGTGAGAAGACAAACATTTATTTGGTGCATTTTGTAAAATCTGTACCATCAACATTGTTAACAAGTAAGGAGTTTACATTCTTTCTCCATCAGTTTACAAACGGCACTCCATAGATATAGACCATGGATAAACCATGGTTTGTACAAACCTCCTACAAACCTCCTTTGTGAATCCGGGCCATTTAATTTGTACAGTAGATAAATCGACCATCATAATCAACTAACATTTATATTTCCCAGTATATCGTTTAACACTATTATTTCTAAGGCATGTGTAAATTATCTTTTGAATAGTCCTACTTTATTTCTTCCCTTTTGATTAAATATATTATGGAATCGTTTATCTAATGCGATTCTACTGTAAATTAACACTTATTATTTAAAGCAAGAAGAGAATAATTATGTTTGTATTAGTGATGATGATCATCATTAAAGTCGTCATCATCATCTTCATCACATCATCTTCATCACATCATCATCATAACCATCATCATCATCAGTATCATCATCATCATCATCATCATTATCATCATCATGATCATCATCATCATCATCATCATCATCATCATCATCATCATCATCATCATCATCACCATCATCACCATCATTATCATCATCGTCATCATCGTCGTCATCGTCGTCGTCATCGTCATCATCGTCGCCGTCGTCGTCGTCATCATCATCATCATCACCATCATCATCATCGTCATCATCATTGTCACTATCTATTTTACAACTATGACCGCTCGTTATACCTCTTTATATTTTCTTCTTCTTTATCAATATCTCTCTTGCTATTCCCCCACATTCCGCGTTCAATCTTTCTTTAGTCCTTATAATATAGCATCGCGCCGCCAGGAGCAATACACTGAAGCAATGATTACCGCAAGAGTGAGAGTGCTCTCCGTGCACGAAAGCACGGAGTAATCAAACCATTTAGCAGGATGTACGACTTGATTAGGGCACTACTAATCACTACTCAGTTTACAAGTATCGATGCTATCACCCCTCGAGTCTTCACTTAAAGGTACATCCCTGTTTTTGCAATCCGTACAACAACAAAAAGAATCATAATGTCAGTCCATTGGGTTGAATTTGGGAGAGAATGAAATTGTATCCCGTTCATTCTTTTTCACTTTTTACCCCAAATTTAAATAAAAATTCCATGTTTATCCAAACATGATTATTTTCAAACAGAAACAAAAACAGCACTGATTGACATATTATGAGTTTAAGACAATCTTGCAAACGGGCATACGTAAACATGGTAAACGCCTTACTAACCCTTTAAGGTAATTGTCCCAACACTGACTTGGCGAGGCGCCCTATAAAAAAAAAACGCCTCGTGACGCCATCGCTCGCAGGCTCGGTATAGAGTCTCAGCTTCATCTCATCCCCATCATCCCCATCCTTCGGCTAAACGCTATATGCATGTTCATACTCTCTGGGCTGACAAATCAAATTAAGCAAATGGGTTTTTTTTTCTTGTGTGTCATGTTTCATGATAATCTATCCTAATCGAGGATGGGAGAGATGACTCCGATGTTCTTTTAGGGCCTTATATGACGAAAGACGAAATAGATTTAGCTCTATTAAAGCTACTGTCCAGTACATACAATTGAGTGATATAAGGACTTAAATGACATCAAAATTATTGTCAGAACATATCAATGTAGTTGCAAACAGCACATATCAATGTAGTTGCAAACAGCTGAAGAACATACTGAAATTAATCGCATTTCGAAATTACCTAACAAGTTTAAAATGCACGTACAAATGTGGAAACGTGGGAAATAAATTGTGCTCATCTTACTGCGACAAGTAAACGTATTTTGACGAGGACTTTAAGCAAACCAAACATTCAATTGACAATTGCAGTGTCTTAGAAGGTATTTAAGTATCTCTTTGGAATTAGTCGAAGAGACTGTTCTGCCCCCAGCCACCAGTCATTTGCGGCGACAAAAATAAAATATGATCGCAATAATAAGATAATGTCGTCACGGTCATTGGGTGTCGGGTGGGATGCGTGCTCCTGCGTCACACCAAGCAAAGCAATACGCCGAGATATACACCCCGCTCCAAACCTCTAAAGAGCGTTCTCTAGCTCCTCAAAGAGCGATGCTCTAAACGCCCCGGCTAAGATCGGATAATTCAATAAACTGTAAACTTATCACATTTAACCCCGCCATTACTTTAAATATTGCCGGTAATCCGGTACTAACATGACTGAGGAACGACTTAGTTTCCTTCGGGCATAGTGGAGAAGCGTAAACTTGCCTCTTATGATCGTACTCGTACCCTATCTGTCTAAATTAATTAAATCAAATTAATCAATCAGGAGGGGGGAATAAAATTCATATCCTCGATCAACTAATATTTTTTAGCAGTCGCCTTCAGGCATGGTGAAATTGTATCCCACCGAAATGGATGATATTAATGCACAGTTTGTGACTTATTTTTTTTTAAATCTAGTTTGAGGTGAGGAGTGTGAGTATGTGTGTCTGTAAAGTGTTCGTTTTCGTGTAAAATGTGGCAGTGATTTTGCGTGTACTTGGGTATTCTTTATCATTATGGTCGTTTTCCACGCAATTAACAATTTCCATAAATGGATTGACCCCCTTTTGAACGCGGGGTATCCCCAACTAGAAATCGGAAACACAATAATATAGACCGCCAACTATTACATTTAGAGAAATAGCCCTTTAACCGTTTGCATTTCTAGTAGGCGTATAAGCAAGACACCTCTTGCCAATAAATTGTAGATGCCTTTTCAAGTTTGTTTAAAATAATTTTGTTGGACTTAAATAAAATTGTAAACAGCGAATAAAACATGAATTGTGTACAACAACTATATTTTGAAATATGAGCATTTCGGGAGAAAGCCAGACTCGACTGTCTATGAACATGATTGTGTGTCCCTTTAAATTGATCTTATAAAAATTGGATTGAAGTAAGTATTTATAAGCAAATTTTTATACATTTTTTATGTAATTTAGTCATGTTAGTTAACCCACTTCTTATTAGAATATAAAACAAAACATTGCTTCTTGATCGAGGATGGTCTAGAATTAAACTGGTAAAGATCTCCGGTAAAAACAAAACAAAGCAAAAACTTATTCTTGGGCGTATAAAACGAGTAGCCTAGGTATATATATAAAAAAAACACAATTCCTGAAATTCATAACAAAAAAAACACATCGTTAGCGTCGCCAGCAGACGCGATGGCGATCTGTTTTTATCTCTTTCAAATAAACAAAGGGAAAATTAATTGCGTAATTGAAGAAGTCCTCATATATCCAAAAGGAGGAACATTTTAACCACAAATTGGATATGATTTCTTGCTGGCCGCGTTGACGTATATACGCTCGTCTTCGAACGAAATTAGGCTGGCGACAATTATGCGCCACCATCATACAGACCACGTGATCACTCTTAAACAGATGGATCAAGGGATGGCACCTTAAATAAACACCGAACCCTTCTGATATATCATACTGTAACCTATTTATGTTTTTGTTTTACTGTTTATATGACAAGCCGTGGCTAGCGCTAAGTTACTCTTATAAGCCGCTCTCGAATTTATCGCCTCCCTCCCCAGATTGAATCAAGCTAATTGGTAGTTATCGCAGAAACAATATATCTCCCCGTGCGATCCAATTGCACGTAATTACCGTAATGAGGAAAGTCGCGCTTATCCGCCCTCTTCGTCACATCTTCTTGTTTTTTCTTCTTCTTTTTTACAAGGAAAGATGATCATCGCTGGCATGATGTTTAGAATACTAAGATGGATGATAAGTATTGCTTTAAGTATTAAAGATTGCCAAGCGAGGGAGTGCTAACATGCAGGTCGCCATTTTGAGAAAAAAAGGCTTGTTTGTATAAGCCCTGCATATAAGCCAGTGTGCAATACGCTTCGTGCGCAAGGCGTTCCCAACATGGCACCGCGCATCTGATCAAGGAATCCAAATCCACTTTAAATAACGGGGCACGAATGTTAGCGTATTATACTCGCTCGCAGCGGAAATGAATTTAACTTAAGACTATTAAGATAAAGAACAAAGAATTTAGGATATATAACTGGAAAAATTGTCTGTAACTATCCTTTTCTGAGCGAAACTGGGACGAATGTTGTATAGTTTATTTGTATATAGGCGATGTTTCATTCCATTTATTTTCCTCTCTCATGATGTATTAATCATGTTGATTGAGCATTGTTGGAAGTATCCCGACATTGTGAAACTCTACCCCAACCCAATTCGCCACAGGGGAAAATGTGACACAGATAACAATTGAATGTTACACTTCTTTTATTTCACATTCATTATGTTATTGGCGAATCGATGTAAAGGTTTTTAACGGGAGATTAGGTGACATAAGGAACATAAATGTTATTTCTTCTTTTCAAATCCCATGCATGCATGGCAGAATGCGGAACCTCGTATCCCAGTATATATCGGGAGCCAAACGAACCGCGAAAGCTCTTGCCAACTTCATTATGATCATTGGGGCATTTAAGTAATTAATGAGGGGAAATTAATTGAACATAATTCGATTAGGGTGTTATTGCGTTCCATTGCGACGGCCATATTTCGTGTTTATCCAATTGGCGTGCGATGGGCTATATGAATGGTTAATTGCATTAAATCGTCCATGTAACCTTGACGCAGTAAACTTGAGCTCCCCACATGATATTTTGTCACTCCCCTTTTTTCCCTTTTGCCCTGTATTCACCAGCAAGCCAGACCTTGCTTTTAGATCTCGTTGTATTACTTAGGAAATAATTATTCAAAGATGATTTCAAATTCTATTAAACGAGCCATTGGTTTATTAAAGATCGCATGTTGCACGTGCACCCTCCCAGCTATTTGCCATCTTCATGTAACCAGTTATATATGGTATCATTTCCCTATATACCCGTCCACACGGCCCGCTGCCATCAAATTCCAATGAAATTATTTTTACCAATCAAGCAGACGAGGAAATCGGACCGGAGATGTTTAAATATTATGGGGGCGGTGGGGTGCATGGTAGTGAACCCCGGGTCCTCTGGGTGACCCTGGGTGTGAACGTTTGCCCCCATTAAAGCCATCCTAGCTACCCCCTAGCCACGCCCATGGGGCAAAGGGTCTGCACTCAGCGCAATGAATACCCTAGCTTCCACCGTACCATTGTTCGTAGCATCATGCCGCGCTGCCGCTCGAACAAAGGGGTGCACTTGCCACCCCGCGCGCCCGACCCGCCCCGATGTAACGGGTACCAACTGCTAGTCGCGTGCGCGAGGGGGGCGAAGAACACACGGCGGTACAATAATCAGCACAATTGCACAACTATAACCTAGTTAAATACAGTTTCCAATTCCTCGACCCTTTCATATAATTATATCCACACTCTTGCAAATTATGGTGATCCAATAGAAGAAATCAATTATTCAGTGCCATATCCAATGTCGATTCATTAGAAACAAATTGTGCTCATTTTTCCTTTCTGCTATATACGATGATTTATCCCCATATTAAATGTATTCATTGCTGGCTAACCATGAATAGGCTTCAATGATCGTATGATCGTGATGATATTTGAATAGCTACACATCGTTTTATCCAGCTAAAGCCTTTTAGCTATCTCGATGTATTTCCTAGAATACGATATTATTTTCTAAAATGTATTTTGTGAAACAGCTTCACCCCATGCATCATGCCCCGAATTAAATTAAAGATGGTGCATTAAATATATTTTTAATTTAATTTTAACTCACAGTCCTTTTATTGTATATCATTATTACAAACAAAATGCGAGATATGAAAAGAGAAATGTATTAAGAGAAAGTTTGTTACTTTTAAATTATTCTCGTATCATTCATTATTTTGTTTGAAAAGTTCAACAAGAAATGTAATTGTTGCTACCATTTAATACGATTATGTTGCCTCGCCTCACCCAGCCTCTCAAACGAAAAGAATGGGAAAGAAAATTATAAATGATATGAGTCCCATTATCATAACATATTATTTCTTTGTTAATGACGAAAAGGATACAAAGTTTCTGAAATTATACCAAACGTGTACTGATTAAAATGCTAATTATGCTGAGATATAAAGAGTTGATTTAATAATAATATTCTAGCAGCTTGATTTCCGTTTTCAGTTAATGATGTAATAACAGGCATTTCGTGTCAAAATAAACCCTTTCAAGACCGTTCACTTTTAGAATAACACGCATTTTCCATATACTAGGCAGTATAAACTCCAACTCTATAGATTCCACATGCGATGTATACCATCCTCAACAAAAAGGGGAATAAATACATACAATAGGAAGCATTTCATTGAGGAGTGTTATTTCTTTGTCGTTGGGAAACGTACGTACAGATCGAAATCAATTACGATGATTACCATAATTAAAAGCTACCGCTCCGGTCCGTAGAATCCATGGGGTTAACCGTGTTAACAGAATTATGTACGCAGGGATGAAGTATATTATAGGGTGGCTGGATGTTGGTGGTGTTGGTAGCGGTGGTGGTCGTGGCGGTAAAGCGGGAAGGGGATGGGAGATGCTTAGGTATAATATCTAGCTCGGTGCGGTCGCCAAATCAGATAAAGGAATTACAAACCTGTTAAGACCCAATCGTTTTGTTTAACTTGTTTTCTCCGATATCAATCGCCTACGATTATGATTTAATAATCTGCCCGTAACACGGTGGTACATCCTGTCCGATGCATGCAGTCAACAAAAATTAATAAATAAATAAAGCCAATTACAATCATGTAATTCGATTACTTTTTATTGCAACATCCGGTTTTATTATTTTGTTTATAGATCAATGAAATTAATATATCTGGATGCATTCTATTATGCGGTTTTTTTTTAAATGGCGCCCGAGGATAACGTACAGAAATTATTAAAAGAAAAGAAGTGCATATTGTATCATTAAATTATACATTGCACAAGGCAATAATTAACAACAACAAAATGGGCCTTTGCGCCCCAATTTGTTACCGAAGAGAAAAGTTTTGTGTTTGGCATAATTCCTACTTTTCAAAACTGTGTTTAATGCAATGCAGTTAAAATAAAACAGGGAAAAGTTAGCTCAAATTCAGAATGAAAAAGAGTATAATTTTGTATCATTTATTAATCTCACACTTCATTTGATAATAACGAAGAGCTGTTGGCCTTATCAATGTTTGTCCATTCACTCAGTGCAAGCAAGTCCGAGTTAATGCTCAGTATTATGCGATATCATTCGTTTTCATTTGCTTGATAGGCATTTTAAGACCGAATATCACCACTTAGCCCTCGGGAATTATAAGTTCAAACAGTCTTAAAAGCAATGAGAGTGACAGTCACAGCCCTTAATCTCAACTGCAAAGTCAAGTTATAAGGAAATTGATATCATGATGTAACTATCGACGTGCAATTTGCCATGCTAACCCACTTTATAAAAGTTTGATACAATAATTCGTAAAATATGATGCTTAGTTATAGGAGCAAATGTAAACAAGGATATATATAAATACACAAAAACTCTAAATTAATCATGAGAGTGGGGGCCGGGAAACAGCAATGAAAATCGTAATGATATTGACAAATTGAATTTCGATATCGCATTACGCACTGTCAAGTCAACTGCCCCCTTTATAACTACATCCTTCACCCCAATCGCTCACGATGATGGCAAATGTGTTCCCCAGCCCACGAAGAATCAAATAAAGAAACGAAGTCGGAGCCTATTTCACTAACACCTCCTCTCATCCCCCTTTAGCTCTTTTCATCTCCTTAATTCGATGTGATTCCATTTTAGTTATCCCTTTCTCCGTCGTCGTGCCTCCTCGATTCAATCATCACCCCTAAATGTCATTAATGGCCGTGCATGGTGCGCGCGAGCAAAGAGAGATACGCGACTTTGCATTGCTCACTCCGCGTCTCACCGTTCAATTTTGGCGGGAAAGTGTAGTGAGTAAGCAACCAATTTAATGTAGAACTGTAGAGAAACCATTTGAAATTATACATGGGTCTTGTAAGAAAAGAAGTGAAGATTTCGACTGCTACAAATTATTAAAGACGAACTTTTGATGATTCTTTTTGGACACAACTTCTAAATATAAAAACTAGAGCAGTAATGAAGGGTAATCGCATGATATTGTCATAAGCAGTAAACAATTATCTGAAATAAATATCAAGAAATCAAATATAATTCGGGGATAAACAAAACTATTGAGAACTGGTAAGCATGGTAAAGGAACGTTTTTCTTAGAATATAATTATTTTAAATGCATTCTTTTCTGGATGGTTATATTCATCATGTTCATTACCGATCAGTAATTCCATCAAACCCTTTTATCGACAAATTAAAATGTCAAAATAAATCTTACGCATGTGAAACATGTTACATTGTAAGGACCTACTTTTGAGATGCAAAGCGATCTAGAGACTCATTGGAATTGGAAGGCTTCCCTTTTAAAGTATTTTTGTTAATAGAGTTAAGTGGGGGAAGAGGCATTCGATCAATAAATCTATTCATTTATGATATAGTTTAATGCATGTCATTTCCTGCATAAATCATTTGGAGGGCTAATTTGTTAATATCATTCTGAAATGTTTCATATTTGCCATTAAAAAAATATCCACACCAGACGTAACATATTACATTATTATGTGTCGTAAAGAGGCGATCAAATAGTGATTCTAAATATTTTCAACTATACAACCATGACTGCGGAACGAGCCGAGATATCTAATCGACTTTTAACTGCTCTTTTCGATCATAAAATGAACTATAAAAACTCATTAAGGTCTGGCAGCAAATTTAAGCTACTGTTTGTAAATATCCCGTTTGATATCATAAAATCGTAGAGTAAACAGTTTAATAAGTTATATTCAAGCAATGATTGATATATGATCGGTTCATAGATTGTTTACTTATAAATACAGAGTGATCATTTTCTCACTGCCATTATAAAAAAAAATTAAAAAAAACGTTGCAATATGGGTTTATTATTCGACTAAAATAAATATGCATTTATCACAATTTTACTCTGTGTAGTAATAATTATTATTCAATAATCGTTTATTGTATATCCATCATCACGACCATGATTCCATAAAGAGGTACCATGTTTTCACAAAAGGTGCTGAACCATACGATTTATATTAGGTTCATATTAGGTTTAATTGATCGCGTATTATCTGAATTTAGAAAAGAGAATACAATAATGTTGAATATAAAACACCTAGAACATGAGGTACAATTTTGACTCGATGTATATCTCTTTTTATTTGCAATGTAAGCTGTATTAAAAGCGTTATCTTGGATTGAATTGGTCCCATGTCTGATAGAGCGAGAACGAAGGTGAAATAAATTATATATATAAAGAAAATTGAGAACAAAACGGAATTAGAATTAGAATGAAATGAAAACATCGAAAGGGGTGCGAGTGAGCGAAGGCAGGATTTAAAGTCTGTGCGTTCGTTCCCACCGACTATAGTAAGTAGAATCAACATTTAGATAGCGACCATTGAGAATAATTGGCATCCCACTATAACAGCGTGCGCACACAGGGTAAACCCACAAACCAACACAATGTCGCTGATTTGCTTGTTTTATTCACCTTTCTCACACCTATGTGCGCAAGTAATTACCTGAAAACTCCCCCTTTTCGGCGACTTCAAAAAGCGCCATTTTCTTTTTTTCTCCTTCTTCTTTTTTATTTTACAACACCACTCAGTGTCCTAACTGCAACGCATCAGCAAACAAGTAGCCACATACCAGACTCGTAATTATACTTGCATTGCAGGTAGTGTTTGGGTTCCTAGGCAAGCGATCGACAAACTGAGGTGAGAAGAACCGCTGGTTGAGGGCTCAGTGGCGTATCGCTAGAGAGCAAGGGGGTAATACCCCCCCCCCCCCATCCCCTCACCTTTTTTGAAGGATGTGTTGCCCTTTGTCCATCTTAATGCCCCGACTGGTGAGGAATTGATTAAAAGGGAACCAACTCCTCAAAATAATTCTTATAAATTTGTTTGTGGGCACTGCCCCATATTCATACTTGTATGAACCCTCACCCCCCCCCCCCCCCTGATCCCCCTCCCCCATCGCTATACCCTTGCCTGAGTTGAAACTGGTTGAAATTGTGTTGGGCAGGTAAAGGCGGGAAGCGACCTTTATCTTCTTAATTCTTTCATTTTCAAATTAGTTCAGTCGATTCGAACATTTGTTTTTGCTAAACGGTGTGAAAGCATAAATAATATGTCCTCTCTACATTTGTAGTGATCCTTAACCCCCACCCCACCCCCCCCCCCCCCCCCCCTACCATACCAATGAGCCACCGTCTGAGTTCACCATGGCTATATACGCCACTTCGTTGCATGGATAAGTATATATATGTTTACATTGGGGTTTCTCTCTTTTATTTCCCCTTACTCATTCAATCAATTAAACGGTGTGAGTGTGTGTGTATGAATGTAGGCTCGATGAAGTGGAGGGCCTATAATCCGAGTAAACACTGCGCCAAGTAGCGGGATGTACCCCCTTCTCTCCTCGCGTCCAGCCCTTCACACATTTGTTGCCATGAGATGGGACCGTGTGAAGAGAATGTCGTAATTAATGTGCCCCTCCCAAGATGCTGTGCTAGCGGGAGAGGGGTTGTAATAAGGGGCAGAGGGCTATTCACTCCATGTGCTCCCCCCCCCCCCCCCAGCCTCCCCATCCCATCCCAACCCCTCTCGCGAGGCACGTGATTATGCAAAATCTTGGGCTGCTCCTAAACTGTTAATGGTTAACAGTTAAAGGAAAGCATCACCCCCAGTTTTGTTTCCATGGTAAACGCGAGTTGATTTCTCTTACGCCACCACCCACCCCCCCCCCCCCCCCCCCGATACACACCATGTCCCATTACTATCAGGGGGTAATTATGACACCCCTGTGGGGTGGACACGTGCCCACTGTGTGACCTCTGACCAACTTTATAATGTCTAACTGTTCAACATGATCGTTCAGGCTGTAAAGACATGGTTGAGACTGTGCGTTGTTTCTGCATTGTTTTTACTTCATTTAATACAATGTTAATGTAACAATAATGAGCTTATTTTTGAAATTATTATAAAATTGCATAGTTAAATTGTTTAAACAAACCATATTCTCGAGGTTTATCGTTAATTGCTAGACAGTGCATTAATTTGTCTTATATGATAGTTATATCAGCTGATCGAGATGGCTGTGACTATTATCTGATAATTGAGTGGTATCTTCGAATCTTATAACGCCCCCGCCTCAAAAATCGGTTTGCATTTCGACTTAATTTCTTCATAATGAAGGGCAAGTACAAAATAACATTCGTCAACGCAAATATTTGAATATCGACAATGATAACAAAACAAAGACATGGCAAGTAAATTGGGTACTCACAAGAAAATAATAAGTATGACTTTGAAATTTCTTTTTTAGAAATATACCTGAGTGTATGAGTGTCATTATAGAGATGCATTATTTACATAATTACTGTAGTTGAGTGTTCTTGTTTATTGAACATTATCACCCACTCCCAACGAAGATTACACATTTAATATGTTTCGGTCTTGTACAGGTAGTATATCTTTCGGGTGACTATCATTCTTCAATTGTCAGAGCCGATTTGACCGGCTTAGTCGCACTAATCACCGGCTAATACCCGATTAAACGGCCACCGATATCTCGTCTTGAGTAAATTCGTCCTACTGTTGTACGCCATGTTATTCCATCAACTTCTGATTAGGACGAGATTAAATATGCCTAATGATACAATTCGTCCTGGTCTGGTCTCAAATTCTCCTTGTAAGCCGATAGTTGTTCGGACTAACCCAGTAACTTATTGCCTACTAATTGGTCCTGCTTGCATGACAGCGACATATTCATCAAGACAAGATCTGTAACCCCTGTAACCATGGTAACGTACATGACTACGCGAACATTATTTTGGTCTCTTGTATTTATTTGTGTCCCTGTTAACTCGTATTTTAGCCTCGCTTGTATTGCATTGCCAATAGATAGGTGCATTTAAATTGTCATGTTCTAAATTATGTTAATTTGTAATATAATGTGTTTTTACAAGGAATTCAAAGAAAAAGTACAAAGATGATATTAAGTCAAATGACATGAAATAAATACAATTGTTGTTCTCTAGATTTGTGTTACGTTTTCTTATTATAGCATGATGTCACCATAATAATGTAAAGAGTCATATAAAAACAATACAAACCGAAGGTCTATTTTGTATTGTTGGCACGTTTGCTATATGCATGTACATAGCATGAGAGGGGTCATAGCTCCGGCTATCTTATAAACTTGTTTGGGTTTCAGAGCTTAATTAATCTGATTAATCAGGCACGGATCCGATTTTGACGAGTTGGGACATGGACAATATAAATAAATAAGAAACATGGAAATCGGAACGACGGTTTGTGATTGCAACTTGCAAATGCAACTCAAATGAATGCTGACATTTAACTTAGATAATTATGACGAATTGTTTAACCAGTTTTTAAGGACCACCGGTGTTAGACACAAACAAGGCCATTAGGAGCAGATGGCCTATGTGGGCAGGTTCATTTACACTTAAACTGCTTTTCCATGGAGTTGAAATTAGTGGTCCTTCTGAGCAGCTGATCTTTATATACAGGTGGTCGCTAAACAACAGTTTAAAATGTGCATTGTGATCGAACGTCATGACGAGTCAAAACGTCATACAAAATGCCGATCTTTATACGTCAAGCCAACTATTTCGTAAGCACATCCCGTATTTGACTCGTAATGCACTTTTCGAAAACCTTATACTTAAACAAAAAACTATAATACAAGCTATCATTAGCATGATCATATCCAGATTTTGTTAGATCGATCAATTAGCAAGATTTTTGTTTTCTGTTGTATTATAAATAGAAAATAACTTGGTTGTGAATGTACAATTAATGCTTACATATGGCTGATGTACTTTGTTCCCCCGGGACATTAAATGCCGTATGCGATTATAATAATGGATTTCTATATCGAACAGGTCTATAACATGTCTCCATAAGCCTTGACGGCTCACCACACATACAGGCCTAAATCATGTAACATTCAAAGAATTCCCCCGCCCCAAAATATGTTTTAATTTCGTATGATCGCTAAATAAAAAAAGTACCACGACCTCGAGGAGTCAAAAAAGTACAAGTTGTCTCGGTTGTGACTAATTACGTCGTTATCCTAATTCAAACAATCGATGGAAAGCAGTTTAATCCCGCCATGTTTCTTCATCGCGCCCGCGCTAATGGGTTTTCATCAATCGATTACAGCAGCGACTGGTATCGATCACGGACATGATACCGGCGTGACCTCTATACTATGCTTATGTTGTCATTGCATGGTACTGTGATTGTGATGATAACAAATCATATCTCCCTATCACTTTTTTTTAGATCTTTATGGCCCGAATTCTCATAAGTGGCACAACTTTAGCCTGGGCTAAAGAGACAAAGACTACCAGTAACCAGTTAAACCGTTTTGCACCCGTGGACCCATTGATGGTTGTCATTTGCCACCGGAGATATTCTCTTTCATTATTCAGTCAATCCCTCTAGTTCTGCTTAGGCATCAGGACAATGGGCCGCTTTTAATTCAAGTCATAGTATAGTCGGTCATCAGCAAAATTGCGTCCTGGATCAGCCAGGACATTAGATTACTGTTGATCGGTTGTACTATTACTGAAAATTGCAAGTGGCCCTTTGTCCTAATGCCTTAGCAGAACTAGAGGGATCGACAAGATAATAAAAGAAAACAATTAGAATATCTCCGGTGACAAATAGCAACCATCAATGGGTCCAGAGGTGCAAAACGGTTTAACTGGTTACTTTTAGTTTCTGTCTTTTTAGCCCAGACTAAAGTTGTGCCACTGATGAGAATCGGGCCTAAGTGACTTATTAGCCCCTTCTTTTCTAATTTTTGTCTAAATGTTGAAGGAAAGGCAGCATTCATAATCATACACGGGCATGTCACACTTCGTGGAGTGACGAGATACTTGCGTGACGTCATATAATTATGCTTGTCAATGCATGTATCGCACTGTCATGACTGTGACAATTGCAAATCGCGTATCGCAAACTATTTGTAAATGCTCTCATTTTAATTTACTCCTAACTCCCTTCAAACAATTTCCATAACCCGATATAGCAAGCATATTCCGTTATACTCCTTACAAATAATACAGTAACCAACTTGGTTATTTGCGACGGTCTACATGAGTTTTCAATCGATCTTGGCTTCATATTTCATTTCATTTTATTTTGTTTTTGTTTTCAAAATCCAACATAAAGTACATGCTATGCAACAAAATAGCATATCATGGAGGTGACACAAAGTATAACATACGACTATATGATATTTTGTACCCCTCCAAATATATATATACGTTTAACACTCTGATCGAGTGCCATTATCGACACTTGACGCAATACTTATTCTATAATCAAATTTGATGATTTTTTTTTTTCTTCATATATAAATGCAAAAAATAGATGCAATTTAAGAAAATGAATTTTATGGACACTTGGCCTTCTAACCTAGCAGAATGGCCTTTTTATTAATATTGTAGATGAATAAGGTGATTAAACTGATCATGTAAAAGTGTCTAAAGGACTTGCAAAGTAAGATGGCACTCAGGTGGTTAAGAAATTGTAATCGCGATTTCCCTCAAGACGGAGAGAATGGTTTTATCCGCGAGCGAATGTTATTACCTAACATTTCACAACTATTGCATACCATACAATCAAACCGATTAATAACAGTCAAAGTCGGTGGTATTAATGATATGGTGGTACGATCATGACGATCGTGGTATGTCATTTCATCCCAATTGTCATAATCATATCTAATACCATCAATGACCATGTAGACCAATCATTTTCCTTTTTTTATTCAATACCAATAAACATTTAAAAGTGAATGAAGAAACAATTAAGAGCAATAAACGGAACAGAAAAAACAAACACAAAGTCATGACAAAATTAATTCACATCTACTAAAAAATACTATACTGTTCCTCCTCCTAGGTAATACTTATACTATTACTACGACAACGACGACGACGTCGATTGTGACTATAATGATTATACGATGATCATAACGAAAGTAACTAACAACCTTTCCTCCAAAATTAAAACTGAACTTTAAAGGATGATTAACACATTGATATAAGTGTAATATCAAACTTAATTTCATTCAAATTTATAGTATTTTGTTGTTATACGACAGAAACACGAGATAATAAAGGTTATGCATGTTATTCGATTAGAAAATAGTGATCTAAGTTTTGTTAGTAGGAAAATGAACATTAAGATTATGCTGTTTTCTTAACAACATAAGTTATGGAAAGTTGGATGTGTATGTTTGAAATGTGTGATATAAATATCTTACCGAATCCGCCTGCGTAATCTCCGAACCTCGGCAGCATCACCCCATTCCGAAACCAGTCGACAGAGAACGACGGCAGCGGGTGGCCGCTCCGTATCCCGTGCTCACCGACCGCCGCTGCGGCAGCTGCTCGGAAGGCGCTGAGATGGTGGGCTGCCTGTGCGTGATGCTGGCCACCGAAGAGCCCGGCGTAGAGCGGGTGCGAGTAGATGGCGGGGACGACGGCCGCTGCGTTCGGCGCCAGACCAGACACCGGTGGATGGAACCCCAGTAGCCCCGGCTTGGGCACCAAGCTCCCGGCGGTGATGGCGGCTCTGCCCTGCTGGTGTAGGGCGTGGTGATGGTGATGATGATGCGGTGGCGACCCACCCATGCCCACGAGCCCTCGCTCCATCATGTGGGCGCGAGTTGGGTGTGGCTGCATCGGGCTGCGTGGACTGAGGGGGCTACTCCTATCGAGGGAGGCCGGAGAGATGGCCGGGGATCTCGACTTGCGGCCCGATGGAGATACCTCTTTGGAAAGAAGCGCGTCGATGGTAAATGCCTTCGAGGAATCCATGGCTACTGAAATGTCTGTCTATAATAAGTTGAAAACAATTATGAGTTCTTTCGAATCAATTTGTCCGTAGTAAAAAAGCACTTCGAATCAAAATGACTATCTTAAAAGTCTTTAGCTATAGCATCAAACGTTGTCTTCCCATATCATTAGTTGGTCTTTGGAATAATAGCACCCTTTTAACAAAAAGTCAATGCCAGAGTCTCTCAAGAAGAAGAGAAGATCGATTAAAGTTCTTTTTAAATCGCTCCCGAACAAGAAAAGTAGCGGTATGAATCGATGTCAATCTCTGCAAGAGAGCGGTATAATGGGCACTTATAATCTCAATGTCTCTTAAAATAGTAAAATAGAGTCTGACATCACTGGGCGAAGAAGACAAATGTCGAGGTAAAGCGAAGGGCAGAATATTTGAAGAAGAGATGCGGCTGGTTGTAAAGATAGGTGGTCATCGATGGGTGATACCGCCACGGAATGCATCAATGACAGTGACTCCGGGTCCTCTTAAACCAATTTGACTCCACGACTGAGAAGCAGCCCTCTAATATATCGTCATCCAATGAATACAAGAGGGGAGAATTAATACTTTCTCTTCGATCGGTCGGGCGGTACCCACGTGTCCTACTAGATCGCTACTACGATGATGATGATGATAGTGGTGGTGGTGGTGGTGGTGGTGATGGTGATGATAGGGGGGAGAGAGACAGTGGGAGAAACCAAGGTTACTCTAAAACGAGATGCTCTAATAACACGACACAAGGCATCACTGGTATCAAGATAGCTTCTAAAACGGCGCCATCGTACACTCGCTGGTGAGAGCTTGGGGTGGTATCAACCAATCACAGCCCGCCTCTAATTTACTCCCACTTGCAGCAAGTGTCACCAGCAATCGCAGTTGAAAGAAGCCGTGCGATTGGACAATTAATCCTCGAGTTGATGTCCCAACTTCTCCAAGCGATGCGCTGCCCAGCAAGCTCCCTCCGACAATGCAAAACCAACCGGGGTGAGTGCGCCGCAATAATCTGTGCTGGATAGGTCGCGAGTAATTAGGCGTTTTAATTACGTGTTGACACGGTACTAATAAAACCACAAGGTTCCATTGATCTTGGGGTTAATAATGGTATTTATCTTATTGGAAGGCCGAGCACTCGGGCAAACATTGGGGTTTGCAACCGTTTTTGATGCCGCTGCGTTTACTTTTGTGATTTCTGTATGGCTGCCATATACGGTACCCGAAGACCACGGGCTGGCTGTGCAGTCAGAGACCATCGCTGTTCAAGTAATCGGACAATCTGTCTTTTTCACACCTATCATCCTATATCTGGACCGCTGTTGCTCGTGATTAAGTAACGGGGTGCGTTGGTTAAAAAGAGAAGTCAAACACCCGCCATCTTAGATTTTGCGGTGTGAGTTTTCAAACCACGATTCCCGGAACGATAAATGGTGTCACCCCTCACCACTTACTGCATGCGCCGTGAAACTGCTATAAGTATAATTCATTCGAGCAATTTCATTTCTAGCTTCGGAAACGCGATCATGAATAAGCACAAATGTGTGATGTAAACCAGTTCAAAATCAACAATAACCAGAGAATCAGAATGAAATACAAACAGAATTTAATCAACGGTATGAAACAACAACTGGTAAAATGCCAGATGAATTAAAAGCTAAGTGATTGGTTAACACATTATTTTGATACCTCATCATGACTAAGTGACAGATGGTACCCCCATGACAACTTTATTTTAACATGATTTGCTGAATTGAATGTTTCTCTTACTGCTAACAAGGTGCTAACAAATAAAACATCAAAATAATAAAAAATGATAACAAAATAACAAATAATAATACCCACATGTAATATCATTGAAATTCTCACAATGATAATAATGATGGTAATACAAATAATCAATATCATATCATCATCATCATCATCATCATCATTGTCATCGTCATCATCGTCATCATAGCCATCGTCATCACTGTCATAGTCGCCCTTGTCATCCTCCTCCTCCTCCTCCTCATCATCATCATCATCATCATCATCATCATCATCATCATCATCATCATTATCATCATTATCATCACCATCGTCATCATCGTCGTCATCATCATCATCGTCGTCATCGTCGTCATCCTCCTCCTCCTCATCATCATCATCATCATCATCATCATCATCATAACATTTATAATAGCAGTAACATGGGCATGCAATTAAAGCTAATGAATAACGTTGAGAAGCTACTGTAAAAGTCAATAGGCCATCTAGGCGATGTACTGAACAAAAACAGGTGAGTGACCCTTTGCACAGGGTTCTTATCGTTAATTTGTTTGATCATGTTGATTGGCATGACGATAATTATGCAATGGTGGTTTGAAAATGGGTATACTATCCTAGATGCATGGATGATCCTCATGCGACAGGGAATTACTATGGGTACATAGACATTGGGGGAATACATGATAGACATGAGCTTTGAATTTGAATTTATTTCCATATTTCACCAAAAAAAAAAAAAATTTAACAAGTAAATATACAAATAAACTATATATTCATTAACAAAATACAATATAAAATACACAGAAGACAAATATACAATAAATATTACATACCGGTAATCAATTCATAATTTGTTTGTAATGTTTAAATCACTAAAGACATGGAAATAAAAGACGATGAATGGATGTGCATTTTAGGGGTACAAATCTAAAATAGTACATGTATTTACTAGCATGTAAACATTGAATATACAGTAGATTAAGGTGTAATGAGTTCGTAAAGATATCTCAAGATATTATTCCTTAAAACATAGTAGACACTTATGTTTGGCGTATACAGGGTGGCCCAAAAAAACGAAACGGGGCACTTCCCAAAATATAATACCACAATGTTTATGTTCATCGGATAGGGTGTCCTTTCCAATTAAAAACGATACCAAGAACAGTAATTTTGGTCAGGTCGTTTTTGTTTAAGGACACAGTGAGTGAGACCATGTCAGGTGCCGATTTATGTCGATTTCGTCCTAGTCAATGCCAGTTTAACCGCACTCCTTGCCCGTAATACCATTCAGCGAGCATGCCCATTCTCTCGGCACACGACTGAGTGCACACTAACAACAGTGCGCGATGCTCAACGCTATGAACGGCGGTTCGTGCGATTCATCAAGCGCTGGCTCAATACAAATTGACAAAAAAGAGAACCTGACATGGTGTCACTCACAGCGCCCTAAAACAAAAACTACACGACCAAATTGACTGTTCTTGGTATCGTTGTTCATTTGAAAAGACACTCTATCCGATGGACATAATACATTTGTTACTTTATTTTGGGAAGTGCCCCGTTCCGTTTATTGGGGGGCCACCCTGTATAGTATACCGTATAGTGTGGTTATACAGATTGTAGGGCACGTGAATTATTAGGGCACACTGTATATTTGTAACACGCTGTTTTCTTTTGTAATTGTTTTTGTTCCTTCAAATTATTCGTGGGCACGTACCCCCGTGCTCACCCCCCCCCCCCCCCCCCCCTCCCCACAACCACCGTATTACAGTCATAATTATAGTAGTAACCCGAGTGAGTCAAATATCAGAAGCCGGTGTGATGATAGTAAGTACAGGCCATCACGAGCATTGCAAATGTTTTCAGGGACGAATAACCATCACAAGTGACTTTCCAGCTCGGTTGGCAGACCACTGGTCAAGCAATCCGGAGGTCGACATCGGGGTCAAATACCGTGGAATTATATATTTATGGTCATGTTCTCAATCTTTGAAAAAATATGTGCAGTATATTATGATGTTTAGTTCAAAAGTGAATATTAGTGTTTCAACCTAGGCACGTTAGTATACGGAGTTAAGAGGTGTGTAAACATTGTCCTTTAATAGCCATGTTTATTTATTCATCTCAATTTTGTTTCTACCAGGGTAGTTTCATCAGTTATACAACTGATATTTAAGGGTCCTGGGTAATGGCGTTATGATATTATGTGACCCATTTGTACACAACATAAAATTCGTATATCCGGCATTTTGTTGAACAATAATACATGGGAAATTGGTATATACTTGAAGAGAATAAAATGAGAAAATAGTATTGATACTATGTCATAAAATATCTATAAATCATCACTTTGATTGATTCTTATAAACATTCTTTCTGAATGTATTAAACACAGTTAAGTTATAGAGAACCGAATGAGATCTCCAACAAATTGGTGGCGCGACCATGTATAGAGTCACTCCAGAAGAGTGGAAAAGATCGAGGGGATCGAGGGGGAAATGTTTCTAATGTCTTGGGGGCAGCTGGTGCAGGAAATAACATATATATTTCTTAATTTGTATTAATTTATTTATTCATGTATTTGTACTGATTTATTGTATGATTACTTATTCAATTAATTAATTTATTTATTTATTAGTCATTTAATAAATAGTTTTTTTGGTCAATTTATTTATTGATTTGTAAATAAATTACATATAATACATGACTTGTATAAATTAATGCATTAATTCATTTATTCCTTTATCCTATATTAAATTATTTAGTTTTATTTCCCAACTGCATATAAAGAAGGACAAATTTGCAAAGAGGGGGGGGGGGGTAGTCCTCCCCTCTAGCTACACCAGTGCACTGCATTAAATTAATGACAGTTAAACGACGGACTATATTGCATCCGAAACGTCGTTTTTATAGTCAACTTTTACAGGTAATAACGCGGCGATTCGAAATTATTACGACTCGACTTTTATACACCCGTGATTCTTTTGCAAATACAATCGTGCGCGATTTTATCGAAGGAAAGCAGATTTTAATGACTTGTTAATGACACGCCGCCTCCAATTAAAGAACCGAAGCAGTTTACTGCCGATTAAACAGCAAGGCAGTAAACGTGTACACTCACCTGTATAGTTTTACAGAAGTTTATTATTGCCCTAACTGAACCGTCTATTTATTAGTTAATTGTTTCTTCACTGTGTTTAACCATTCACTTGCCAGGCACGAGAGAATTGTAACTCTATGGAAATCGTGTGTAATTATGCAGTATCTCATAATGGCGAAAAATCGTACCACTGACACTGTTAAAATGAATTGTTTTCTTCTTTTCAGTTTCGTATTTACGGGGGTCACAACTCCCCGTATAACTATAAGATCAATTTGCTTCACATTTATTTGTGGTTTAAAATTAAGCATATTGCCAGAATATTCTTCAAATAAAGAAACGAATTATGGCCAAACATACATGTTAATACAAATAAATCATTGTGACATTGATATGTTTATGATCATTGCCCTGGAACCAGTTGATCGTTCCCTTCGACTGGGGATAGTTTATATTCAGTTATAATTTTGTAAGTTATCACTCATATTTCAATGAAACCAGATATCAATACTGCTTATAAATAATTGCTTCTATAGTTCCAACCACAAATATGTATGTGTGTTTGTGTGTATTATGTTCCTATGTGTGTTTGTACGTTGGTTATTTGTGTTGTCTTGTATAAAGTATATAATAAGTATGCGCATTATGAATGTATTATACTCTAGCATAATACGTGAACAAGCACTCGGGTAAAGTTGTGCTTGGTTAACACCGAAACCAAAAGTATATAAATATATAATACGTTACGTAGCTTAATTGATCGCGTAAAAACTAATATATATGTCATAAGAATTTTAAAAACAATGGCTATACTATATTTTGTATGAAATCAAAAGAAATATAATAGACAACTCCACATCATAGTGGGAAATATGCCTCTACTGTATAGCATTTATTTTTTATCTGAACATTGCTTTTAAGAACATTGCCGCATTTGAATCCATGGGAACTAGAAAAACATGTTTGTCATGTTTGGCTTCGCGAAGAAGGAATTGTTCGGAAGTTGTTGACACGCGGGTGTTTAATTGGTATATTGCTCAAAAGAATTAAACATAACATGTCGTCAAAATCACATTAGGAGTTCCGTATGCCTGACTCATAGAGAACGTTTGCCGGCATGTAAATAATTCAAATGACAATTTGTGGCCAAAAAAAACACACCAAACAAACAACAAGTATCATGATAAATGTATTGCTGCCTGGCATTGGTGGGGCATTGGTATGCCGAAAATCCATTGATATTTTTGACAGATATTCTTGTCTAAATTAAAATACTTGAACATCTCCATAATCACGATGATACGAAGCATAATGCTTTATCATACAATTTTGGTATAAATGATTTTCAAAATATCATTGATATCAATGCAAAAAAGCGCTGTTATTATTATGGCTTTTACTTTTCGGAACTTGCATATTAAAAAAATGTTTTAATACATATGATAATACAGATGGTGGGCGCCGAAAAATGATTGTCGAATCAGGGTCTGCGTATTTCACATTTTGTTGCAGAACTTCTCACTGATAGATTATATTTGTATTGATTTATTGTAGCTATGTGTTTTTATGTTGTATAATTATTATATCATACTTTGTCATGAATATCTTGCTTTCGTTTGTATGTGTCAATACAAACCGATATATTTATCTCTTCTTTCTTTTTTCATTGTAAAATATTTTTGATTGTGAAGTATGGAAAGAATCCAAATCAAATCAAATCGACCAATTATAATTCGTCATAATTATAACAAAAGTAGGAGCAATCTGATAGATTTTCGCAATGCGGAGGACTCCGCGGTATAGAAATTGCTTTAAAATTTTTTTTTTGTTAAAGACGTGGCATTATAAGTCATGAATGGAAACGAATGGATTGAAATCGATAGAAATTTAAAACGGAAATGCGAGAGTACCTATTGTATAATATTCAGCATGTTCAATCTTACTTGTGTTCATCCGTTCTCTTTGGTTTAAGTTTTTGTTTGCTTTGCCTCATATAGATATGCGATACTAAGGTCATAATAACCATTTAATGCCTCATCAAGACCATTTCGGTTACTTTTATTAGGTTAGATCGAAAGGAACGAAGACGTAGTAGATATCGATCGAATATATTTTGATTTTTGGTCATTGCATTGTCAACTTTTCTATAGCCAGGCACTTAAGAAGCTGATACATTGTAATTCGTTTGCCTTTGACCAGTTGGACACGGATTCACCGTTCAGTAATACAATATTCTCTGTATATAGTGTCCTGGTATCAATGCATAATGGTAATGTCATAATGTGCATTAATTCCTCATCCACGCACGAGCTATTCGTGTTTGATTGAAAGAGAAATTGAATTTTTGACAACAAGACGAGGACGACAAATGACTGGACATTGAACAATCATTATTGTGATTAATTCAAGCAATACTGCGTCGCTTCTGCTATACTATATGGTCAATTAATAGCATGAGGTCAAAACATTGATTTTTCTCTGATTCACTTCACAAAATATTTTAATCAGCCTATATGGGTAACATAAATTCTTCAGAATGAAAGGTTTTAATGCCCGAGCCTCCAGATAGTTGGTCTTCTGGTAATAATATGCATTTAATGTCTCATTCAGGAGAGATTTTCGTTCTTTGTTGAATTTAATTCAAAGTTACAAAACCATGATTTTTCGACGACATGGACGAGGGAGAGCGGGTTTTAAAGGGATCTAGTAACTTTGTTGACATGTGCAAAACGTGATGAGTGGTTGATACAATGTATATTGTTGTTATCTGATCTGTCCACATGGTGTTGTGTGAAAAATTCAAGTTAAATGGATGTTATATATAGCCGAGTAATGAGCAAATATGCAAAGTGATATTCACTAACTCGATCATTGCACTCACTTTGTACACGGTTTTGACGATCCAGTGGATAATTTAACATCTGAACACTTCAATCGTAAATATCTTTTTAACGAAAGGAAAAAATGTGAAAAACCAAAACCTGCCCCATGCTTTTATTGTTAATACAAATACAACAAGGTATATGAGGGAACTGCTAGAATTCCAATTGGATTTTTAGGATTTGGACAATGTCACTATAAGTCCCTTTAAATATTGATCAGAGAAGCATATTGTGATTAGTTCATCGTAATTGTCACGAAAAGGAGGGGAAATAGAACACTTGGAGGCAAGACATCAAACAAATAAGAAAGCAAAGGAAAGAAGACAGAGAAAGAGATGAAAGTAAAAGGGGGACGAATGAAGAGGACAAATGGAGGAAAATTTTAAAAAATGAAATGCATGAATAATACAATTTTTAAAAAGGGCTTGAAGTTGAACAAGTATAAGGAAAGAGGAACAAGGGAGTAAAATATTAGATATATAAATCCATATCATAGATGACATAGCTCATATATCATAATAATGGGCAGTCTTGCAATAGTACCTACAGACTAGAATTATACACACAATATCATTGTCAGGGACCGGTCCTACTGCTATACAACGGTAGCTCAACGGGCGAGGAGGACTGTTTTCCTAGAAATTGTATAATTTTGTCCGATAAGTGAACAACGCTTGTGTTTCCCGATAGTGCGATTATGTTCATGAATATTAGATAATATCGCACAAATGTTAAATGGTTTTGCCCAAACATAAAGTGATTTTTACAAATACATGTATTGATAATTGTAGCCCCAACCATACCTGTCTCATAAGTCAAGAGTAAAACCGTAAATGATTACAAAATTCACGCGATCATTTATTTAGCAGTTCATCAGTAATTCGCTGGACAAATTTAATTATCTCAGCCAAATAAACCATCGTTTTGATTATAATGCCGCTTTAATGTTGCATTGATTCTCAGCAAACGGAGTGAGAACGGCCAGTTTCCAGATTTAATTAATTCCCGAACATTTCCCTGTTGCTATCCACGATCCACGACACGCTTGCATTTGCATGACGCCCCCAATCGTTCGGCGATGGACAATCCAGCTCCACAGAATCTCGCCTTTGTTCCTCGAGATGTGTACCCTAGACAAGGGCGTCAACAGCTTCCCCAAAATGGGGGGGGGGGGGGCATTGCGTGGAAGCGAAGCGACTGAGCTGGGGAGGGTGTGGGATGTGGTGCCCCCTTCCACAGTATAGGGAGCTTTTGCATTTTGGGGGCGTGAAATTACGCGATTTGGTGCATACCTGAGACAGAAATTCCATATAATATGTCGTGAAAGGTATGGAATCAAACATACATAATGTATACAGTATATAAATATATATGAAAACGTGAGGGGGACAATCCCCTCCACTTTCAAATGTGTGGGGGGGGGGGGGGGGATTTCCTCCCGTCTCCCTTCTGTTGACGCCCATGCCCCTAGATATAATTGACAACGGATGTATAGCAACGTCACCCATTTAGTTCAGAATGAATATTGAATGGACATAGCTCATTTGGATATTATAAAACGAGTGTTTTCTGAAAAATAATAACAAACGTTTACTCGTTTATTGTTTATCATTTGTAAGTGTGAAATCAAAATAGATTTAGAAGGCACGATCATCATAATAAATGTCAGAAGTTTATTTTGAATTATATTGTAATAGTTCCGAAATCAAACAGCGTTTTAATTAGAAACGCGGTAATATAGGCCTATACAGACAAAGGGAAGGGACACCATCGTATAAGGAGACACACATTATCAGATTTGCTAGATTCCTGTGTTTCTACAATTTGTCATGTTTCTGAAAATAACAATAATAAAGTTTGTCTTTTAACACTGAATATAATCTTCTTTATTGCAATATATATTTATTGCTGTAATTAATTTATTTTTTGCGAACATTGCCATAATTCAGAGCCTTTGAAGAAAATCTGGGTGATCTTCAAATACCTTCGCAGCTAATTAAGACGCTACAAAACAGAGTAAATTAAGTTTATATCAAAATGCGAAATAATTATATAGGATATGTCTGCTATAAATACACTAAATCGCACTATTCAATCAAATTTATATGAACATATTTCCGTTGCTGTTTGATTTCCGAACGGTAATTAAGTCGGATATTCGCTCATACAGGAGACAATTACTCCCCTCTCTTGGTGTTTATTTTCTATAATGATATCAACATTTTCTCCACTTACAGAAATGGTTTCTAAGCGATCGAGAAGAGGGACTGATTCTTATATCAACGTAACGGTATATGAACCTGTTGGCTTTCTCTCTTAACATCAATCGAGAACGCTTAATTTTGCATAAACAAATGTATTAACCACGTTAACGGCATCTTGAGATTTTAATTAAATTCAACGTGTGCATGCCATTTATCAAAAGCTGCTGCATTTTGGGATATCGTGACGTCACAAGAAGGTAGATTAACCCCTTTAAACTTGCACACTACATCTTTGATTTAGATTTTGTTCAGTAATGTATATACATGCAGTAATTAATGCTTGTATATACTTTATATCCACGTGCCCCTCGCACGTTATGGGTTAATGGGTTTGTGTGTTTGTTTAATCAAGAGAGATGACAGGGGGTGAAACGCGTTATACCATCGAGCACGTAGTCATGTGCAATATCGCATTAACAACCCCCGACATCTGTTCATGTTCCAACTACCAAGCATTTATTAAGTTTCAGTGGTATACCTTATGGGTTTAGGCTTTACCCCCCCCCCCCCCCCCCCCCCCCCCACCCTGTGAGACTAACCCCGTGGTGAACCCCTGTATCTGCCCTCTGTGGTCTGTATAGAGACATTGGGTGATTTCAAGTATGGTGTTTAAGGCCGGTGTTAGTGTTTATTACACACAAACACCTGTTTGATATACACTAACACCAGCCCTAAACACCATACTTGAAATCACCCAATGTATAATAAATACGGTAACAATTTGATTTGGGGCTAGCTGCCCCCTCAGTGGTGTAGCTACGGGGGTGGGGGCACGGGGTCCCCCCCCCCCCCCCCCCCCACCAATAATTTGGGGGAACATAATATAAAACATAAGGGATTTGTTTAAGGTGTGCCCCTCCTCCCCCAACAATGTGTGTGCTCCCCCAATCAGTCCGATCACGCCACGCCACTGTGCCCCCTTATACTCAGCGCCCCCCCCCCCCCCCCCCCCCTTGGTTCACACTGGCTACGTCACTTGCCATTACACCGGACACTGATATCAGCTGTCTATTTTCCATTATTGTATACATGTTATTCCACTGAGACTGTGTCTACTGACTGGTCTCCACTGGGAGGGACTCACCTGCTGCTTTTGGGGCGGTATATAGTAAAGTATAGAAGTCATATCAAAGAAAATCAAATTTAGTTTTGGTTATCTCTAACTATACGTCTCTGTTCTGAAATCAAAGCTGAGATCCCGCTGAGGTTGGATTATCACTCTTTGATAGCGATATTTACTTTATATATAGCATCACTCAGTAGTCATAACATAATTGCAGTAGTTTTATTCCATAGAGCTGTATATTGGAAAACTAGACGTTTTCGTATAGGGATACAGCTCTATGGGCAAGTCGTAAAAGACATAATTACACAATAATATATCAACGTTGGTCGTTAGATCTGGCTGGGAAATAGATCCGGTGCCACCTGAGCTATCCACGCATCATTAATACATTCACTGGCAGTGAAATATAATACTATAAACATAGAAGTTTATAACGTATTTTTTCATTTTAAGTAAGGATATTAATAAACAACCCATTTGCATTCCCATAAAATACTATATTCCCTAATTCCATTATGAAATTCAATCTCCCATACCGTGTCTACATAATTGGGATGCGTGCCCAAATTAGTGAATATGAAATGCTTTTCAGTGAAGATATATCAAGAGAAAAGTATTTTTAAAAGACAATCACATAAAAATGATACACCCCCTAACAGAGTACAAAGAAAAGATGGACAAACACAAATTATGTTCAATATCGCCTGTATGCGGAGACTAGCTGGCGGAAATCGATTGACCACTCCCAGATGTATCCCACAATTCCGTTCAACAACAAGGAAGTCATTTGTTTCTGCGTCGAAAATTTGCCAAAATGTCGACGTTAGAACTACTATTTGAGAATGAAATTCCTGCAGGAAGACAGGCCCTGCAGGACAGTCATCACAACCTCCAAGATGTAGCAAACTATTGTGAAGATAACTATGTTAAGGTAGATATTTGACGTGTTGTATGAATGTCTTTATGATTTTCTTGTAAAACGCTGTCCCACGTATTGATATTTGCGTTAGTTAAATTGTCTCTCGCTGAGCTAAAGAAACTGCGTCATGAAATTCGACGATCGATCAATGTCATTGTGTCATAATTTTCCGAATGAAGAATGGGTCTTTTCACATGTTTTTCTTTGTGTAATTATTTATTATGCATTATCTTGCCTTATTGCCTGTTTTATACTGTTAAATTTGACTGATTGGGCTCTGATTGAAGCTTGACTTGAGATTCGAATGAAGACTGATGGGATTGCAAATGCAAACGGTACACACAAATCAGAACGAAGGTCAATCTGTCATTACTTTTGTTCTGCTGTACCGTTTTTTTAAAGATTTTTGTCCATGATTCCTCTTATTCACCTTTAGTTCCTCTTACATGTAAGTTCCGTGTTTATTAAAAAATGTATTGATGAGTAACAACTAACAGAACCTTTTGCAAGGTCACATCTACACTGTAAGATGGTTCTGTATTAACCTAACCAGGCGCCGTACGTAGTACGGCGCCTGGCATACTGAGGTGTGTATACCGTGATGGTAACACTTGATAGGCTTTAACGGCAAACACACTTATAAAAAAATCTCGGTTCATACTTACGAATTATGTTATGCATGGACATCAATGATCCAAATTGCAAAACGTCTGATGCTTCATTCGTTTGATTTATCCTGAAATTTACTATAAAACTGGCAAGATTACAGAAGTGACGAAAATGGTATCCGAATTTGTTCGCTGCAAGCAATATCAGGCACATAGCCAGCGAGCGGTACCTTTCGCGAACGATAATGTATGCATGACATCATTGATCGCGTGCGCACGCATCTCATTACGAGACTTGGCTGGCTTCTGGGTCGATTATGCATGCCATGAATATGTGGTATCGGAGCGGTATCGGTCTGGACATAGCACAGGGTTTACCCTTTTCGCTGCATTCTCTTCCCACAATTCATTTCGATGCTTACGTCATTGGCTTTCTGAACGCCCATTCTACACGTTGATACCAAATTCGATACGCGACTCTTTGGACAAAATCTTGTGAAAGAAGGTCTTTTTCACCTGCTGTTTTTCGCCAAAATGGATTTTGAGCTATTCGGGATGCCGTTTATAAGGTAAGTTTTCGATGTTTCGAAAATTTTGTATGTGAACTGAATGATGATAATTTATCTGAATTCTACATACTTTTATCGATCGTTTCAGACCTTTTTTCTTGTGTGCGAGTGTTGATAAAGTTGTTGACATGGACATTATGCATGATTTTGCAGTCCCGATATACAGTAGCTATCGTCGTACTTTTTTGTGCATGCACAGTGGAGCGCTCTGGCACGTGTGCGTGGGGCTGGCCTCATAAATATTCATATGATTTTCATGCGCAAGCGCACTTCGGCTGTACTGGCGCTCGGCGAAGTCATATAATGGGAATACACGATGAATGGGACAGCGGGCTATGTGTCAGGTGATCAAAAACTTGTCGGCAATGCACCCCCTGTACCCGATCAACCGATCGCCCCGCGCATGCGCTATGCATTGCCGACAAGTTTTCGGTCACCTGACATTGCATGCAGCGAACAAAGACGAAGGAAATAATAGTCATCATCATCATCATCATCAATTTGAGCTAAGTTATCATTCTTTTGCAACAATTTAAATAGCAAGCAAGGTAGGTTGAATGTTTAATTAATGTCTAGAACTAAAAAAAAAATAATAATAATAGATGGAAAGTTCTTGAAACCACCCGTCGGCAAATTTCCTACAAATTTTGTAACGTTTCGTCTTCACAGCGCCGTCCTACGGACGGCGCTGATCACAGTTAGTTCTGTATATACATACAGTAACCATTTACCTTACACTAGTGCTTATCGTGGTCGAAGCTACCTTTCCGATTTTTCTCTCTCACATACCTTCTCTTTCTCACTTCTTTTGCGCTCCAGCTATATATAAATGGATAGTGAAACATTTGATCATTTTTTATTATACAAATTTTAATAAAAATACGTTCTGTTATGCTCACCAAATCTGCATTTTCAGCGGGAAAATTGTGTGAGTCCGTCTTCCTTCGGGAATTGGCAGGAAAAGGCCGACTGTACACGCGCCAGCTATGGCTGGCTATGGCATACAAGGCGTAATCATTTAGTAACATGAATGTATGTTGGTAGCAGAGCGTGATGACATTGGTTCACATAATTACGGCGTTAATAATCAACGTCTTGATGGAAGATCAACATCCGATCTCGAATGGTCGACACTCGAAGAGAGTGCACAGTAGCAGCGTCACGTAACTAAACATCGCTATGCAATGCATTGTGTCGCATGTACGTAATTGCAGCGTAGCGAGCGCACTCGGACACGAACCAGAAAAAACCGAGTCGCCATTACAACACAGTCAGCATGCTAGAAATGGGCATTCACGTCGACGTTAACGCGAAATTACCTAAATTTACACATTTTGGACAAGAATTTTCATTTTGAAAGTTCCATCTGGAGTGAAATGGTGAGTTAATGCATAAAACAAATATATTAGCGCCTGATTGTGATCGATAATGGTGATGATGCTGCTTACTGAAGTAGCATGATTTTGTGTAAGATGTGGTGCATGTCAACAGCACGTTCGAACACGTAAGTGAATGGCGATGAGTGTATGTGTGTGCAAGGTGTTGAATGATAAAAGTACAAATGAGCCTGTGTTTTTTCTTTGTGTGGTGGTTCCTTTTAACTAGTAATTGGGGACAGTTCTTATGATAGGCTAACTGTAACGTTTCGGGATTTTACCAAGAAAATATAGCATTTAAATATGTGTTTTAATTGTTATTCATTTATTGTTATTTTAATCCTTTACAGGCTGCTGACAAAAGGAGAGCGTTGGAAGAGACAAAGAACTTCACCACGCAGTCCTTGGCGAGCGTTGCCTACCAGATCAACACATTGGCCACCAGCATGCTGCAGATGCTGGACCTTCAGGCCACCCAGATGGCCAACATGGAATCCAGCATCAATCATATAGCACAGGTACAATGTACTACAGTCAAGTCTGTCTAGATAAGGACAACACTTAGGAATGGAAACATGATCTTATTAAGAAAACTCATTTACTTAGCCCATTCTTGACTGGTCCCCCAAGGGCCAAAACACTTAAGCTGTGGGGCATTCTCTTTGAAGACGTGCCCACGACTTGGTTTGCATGACTAAAAGAATCCATGCTCTGTGCGATTTGTATAGTGCATCAGTTCTTTTAGTCATGCATGCCAAGTCATGGGCACGTCTTTGAAGATAATGCCAGTTGTGGTCTATAAATAAGCATACACTTTGCAGAAAATCAAATAGTCACAAATGTGTAAATTGGTTAGCACAGGATCAGCACACAAGCCAGCAGTATGCAACAAATGCTGGACTTTCAGGTCATAGAGATGGCCAATATCCTGGGCAGAATTAAGAATCGATCACGTAGTACAGATATCAAATTGTACGATGTACATATATAATGTCATTCTTTCTCATTGCTAAAGAGTTTATTTTGTATTATTTTAGATTAAAACTATAAACTAGAAGTTAATTTGTACCCAAGAGAGTACAAACCAAAATGTAGCCAAGATGGATGGCACAAATATAATCCAGCGCCAATTACTTACTACACTGTACTGTATGTAACACAGTTACAAAAAGGGAACTTTTTAGATTAATGTGATGTAGTTCAATTTCATACAAAAATGTATTTATTATAACCAAAGTTGTGCAGGAAAAAAAATATCAAACAGAGCCATATTTTCTAAAAAAATCCATGCTTGTGATATAAAAGTTGGAAATGTTTACTCTGTAAAACTCAGCAGAGTTTGTTGTCTCTTTCTGTACATTGTCAATACAGAATGTGGCTATACACAAGGAGAAGGTTGCTCGGAGGGAGATCGGAGTCCTGACGACCAACAAGAACTGTCAGCGCACACACAAAGTGGTGGTACCAGCCAACCCAGAGAAGCAGACGAAATACAAGTCAATAACCATCGACTACAGCGCTCTAGATGATGTGGGACATGGTCTCAAACTAAGCTCTCCATCAACAGGTAGATCTCGCACCGAGTCGCAGGGGAGCACATCCACATCAAATAGCGGAGGTGGCGGGTATGGCGAACTTCCCGTCTACCAACCCAAAATAGAAGATCCTTACAACTCAATGCGCCGCCGGATGCCCAACCATCCGCCAGTTGCACCCACGGTTCCATCCCAGTATATGTCCATAGGACGAGTCGGCATGCGGGATTCACAGCACGGTGCACCGATGCGGGATAGGCCCGGTCTACCGGACTACATGCAGGGGGGACAGCCCATGGGGCAACAGCCCGGTCAGGGTGTCCCAATGGGCGCACCTGCACCACCTCCACCACCACCTGAAATGATGGGTGGCGGTGGAATGCACATTGGTATGGCTCAGGAGCCTCCGCCCCCACCACCTTCTAACATGGGTCCACCACTACCTAACATGGGGCCACCGTCCCGCCAGATGGGGGGGCCACCAGCACCACCTGCACCCCCCATCATGGGCATGGGTCCCCCAGCACCTGCACAGGTACCCGTTGCACCCCCTCCCCCTCAGCAGGCCCAGCAGCTGCCCCCGATGAACTTCACCTCCCAGCTCAACCAGGCCATCATGAGAGCGCCGTCTGGAGAACCGCAGCGTAATTCCACCATCGCCCCCTATGGCGAGATTGGTATGCCCCCACCACCACAGGTCACGGGAGGTAGGTTTTCTGTCTCTGACGTTAGTTATACATGTAGTCGAGGGTGCTACTTAAGCTTTGGGCCAGTATTTAACCCATCAGTGCCTAAGGCCCACATATTTGTGGTTTGGTAGTCCTACACTTAAACAAGAAGACTAGTTATGTGAAGTGTACAGGAAGAAGGAGCATAAATTCCTCTATTTTTAGAGCCCTATTTTGTTACTCTACCTGCTTTAGTTATTTGTTAATAATTTTTATTATTGCGTAAATCACTATCATTTAGAAAAATCCTTAAATTGGCAACACATTGTGATATTTCAAAACAGATATTGGCGTTCAAATTGGCAACTTTGTGGCAAAGTCACTTCATATTTGTCTTAAATGGTCATTACTAAATATTTTCCACCTATTTTGATGTCATGGATCGCTCAAAAAAATTTAGGAGTTGCCAATTTGTAGAGGAAAACAATGATCAATTTTGCCTTAAAATAGCTCTCGTCCTTGATGGGGGGACAGGACAAGTATTTGTCCAAATCGGGCAATCAAAATCTCCAAATTATTTCAAACTCATTCTAAGACTGATTGTAATATTTGGGCAAGTGTTATTTTCCTATATGTGAGTGCTTTTCAACTTTTTCTTTAAGTTTTCTTGCCCTAGTGGCTAATGGGCCCGTGGTTGACTCTGCCAGGTCCGGTAACTAGAAATTTGTGTATCCATTTCTACAAGCGTGAAATAATAGCAAAAGTTCAATGACTATACGCCATTAAGATGTGACATTAAACCGATCCCTAAAATGAACAAATGTAAGTAGAAAACATGTTTCACCTCAAATATAATCACCACTGGAGCAAATGTTGGGGCGCTGTATAATGGTGCATTTTTGCATGCGGTTGCATTCTCATTCCACTGATTTATATCTAATCTTTCTTCTTTTTTTTTTTTACTGTAACTATATTAATGGAGAATACTCATAGATATTACAATTTCAATTATTACAGAAATATAATTATCATTATAACAAAATCTGTACTTCCACCACATCAGATGTATGTTCTGAGGTCAGTTGCATGCAGAGAACATGGTTATACCTCCTCGGCACATCATCATCATTTTCATTATCATCATCATCATCATCATCATCATCTTCATCTTCATCTTCATCTTCATCTTCATCTTCATCTTCATCTTCATCTTCATCTTCATCTTCATCTTCATCTTCATCTTCATCTTCATCTTCATCTTCATCTTCATCTTCATCTTCATCTTCATCTTCATCTTCATCTTCATCTTCATCTTCATCTTCATCTTCATCTTCATCTTCATCTTCATCTTCATCATTTAATTTTAATGATTTAATGTGTTTAATTCCACAGCTGATCTGCCACCTCCTCCAGTGGATGTTGGTCAGTACCAATCTGAGAGCACCATTATGCCTCCTCCCCCGGAGTTTGAAGCTGCACAAGTTGACGAGTCCAGGCCTGCACAGTTTGTCGAGCAAGGTAATCTACTCAATCTAGATTAGGGTACAATATTTTGTGTAGTTTGCATTCTCTGGGATCCCCTGTTTAGAAGTCACAGGCCTATACAATATGGCCTCAACACCTGCATGTTGTACATGTATTTAGTTTACATTGATTTAGCCTCGCAGAATTGCAGAATTATGCCATTGTTGAGAAAAATTCCTTTACAATATAAGCTAGCAAATCACTTCTGTACAATTTGGAGATGCTGAATAGAGAACGGAAAGCAAAACAGCTGTGAACAAAACACTGCTCCTCTAACTATACAGGCAGTGGCGTAGCCTAGAATTCTGTAGGGGAGACTCCAACCTGCGAGCGCATAAGCGTGAGCCGCTTCGGTTGGGGTCCAGGGGGCGGAGCCCATGGAAGCTTTTGGTTTTTAGCTATTCAAAGCCCCCAAATCAAAACTAACGGCTAACAAGCGAACAGAAAAATTAATAATCGGCGGGGGTGAGAGCCCCTCCCCCCTCGCTACACCACTGTACTCCGGCTATATATGTTTTGCTTTGCCTATGTTTCAGAAGTTTCTAATGTATGATCAAAGCTGCTCTGAGCTGACAATTCTGTTTGTTTGTGGTATGGCGAAGTAATCTGTGTGATATATTTGTTTTATTTTGCTAATCATTCATGTATGCCTTTGCTAATTTCTTTACTTGCATCTTTTTGTTAAAATTATTGATAGATTTTAATAGCAGTATTTTTCTCAATTGTTGATTGATATCTAAACTATGCTTTTCTTACAGATATGTACTTGGAGCAAGGTAAAATCAGTGTCATGTTACAAGAAAACATCCTCATTTACTTACATTCAACAATATCAGTCATCATTCATTGATTCTATAAATGTAATCAATTAACTCCTTGAGTGCCAAGCTCGCATTTTTGCAAGTTACAATACACACAAATGCCATAGCGCATTAAAATCCCTGACACTTTAAGCGTTAACATTCCTCTGAACCTTGATAACATGGAGTGTATACATAGTTTAACCCACTGAAGAGTATGAGCACCACAGTCAACTTGATTATACTCATAGATGGATTTTTCCATTAATGCTTACAATAGATATGATTTCATTCATTCAATGAGTTGTAAAGCCATTCAGGCTTCTGACTTACCAAGCTGAACTCCCCTTCTATTCATCGACGATGAATGGGGGATTAAAGGGATAGTTGAGTTTTGGTATAGAGGGCGCTACACACAAAAAAAAAATTTGTGAGATAATGAAAAACTGAGTGTCAAATTTGAAAGCGCATACAATTTTAATGACAGAATAAAGTTTATTTGATCAAAATCGGTTCAGAAATGGCTGAAATATCCGTAAACGTAACTATTTGTAATAAATGTGGGTCCCCACAATTATTCGAGAATTTTGAACCAGCCGTTAAAAATTTGTTGTAAATTGTTGTTGATTATCTCTCTATCTAATCACTATTTCAACAAAACATCACATGCACAATATTTTATTTGAAATGGTTGAAACAAATTAGTGTTTAGAGAGCGCCCTCTCGAGTTTTAACAGCTCTTTTTTTAATGATAACAGGCTTTTTACTAAGTCATTTGTAATTGTTTATTCCTTTCGAGCATGGTAAAGTTATAACTATTAGTTTGTAATGTAATGGACTAATGGTGCAGGTTTTGGTTACTAAAATTCAGTTTGACCAAAACTATACTCTCTTTACCAGAACTCAACTATCCCTTTAAGCTTTTCTTGAAAACTTGTCCAAAGAACTGGATTTTTTATTGCACTCAGAGGGTTAAATCTGAGCTTTACGCAAAATTAAAGAAAATTCTTCAAGGTCAATCGTTCATCTTGTATGTAAAAGCAAATGGCAGCTTAAAGTGATGTGTACAAATCCAAGGCACAAACCAAAGTTTAAGTACACTTGTTTTAATTCTATTATTATGATACTCCCAACAATCTGTCATTTTCATGTACAGGCTCCAACATGCAAACACATAATTATGCTCATACATATGCTGCAATTCATAACCCTACAGTCATCAATGAAATATACATGTCCATGGGCCCCGTTGCAGAAAGAGATACAATCGATTGTAAGTTACAATTAATTGTAAGTCGGAACATTTGTGCATTTCAAGTTCAACCGATCAGATTTGCGCAAATAGTCTCATGATCTGACTTACAATTAGGCCATAAAAAATAAATTGTTGGATTGGCGTAACCCGCCCGTCCCTAAAAATACTGCCGACCCTAGATGTTTTTGCCGATTGCGATCAATATCGTTATGTATCGTTGTGTATATCGAAGCGAAAAAATTGCTATCGCCTGAGTATCGCGCTGCATTTGCGATCGATATATTTGCTGCACTAAATCCCGGAAGTGTTGCGATATCGCTTTTTCCCCGCGAGGCAATGAAGGCGCGAATATACTGTATACAGTACATGCAATGTACCGTACGTATACGCGGTACCGAATACCCCGCGGTACCTATGCAGCGCATGCATGTCAATGTTTATGCCGCCGGCCAGGGCCAGCATGCATATCTGCATATTAAAAAAAAGTTTTTAAAAAAAAATAAAAAATCCCGACCGACCTACCCTAATTTTTGGTTGCCCGTTACGCCAATCAAACAAATTTTTTTTTTTGGCCTTAATTGCAAGTTTACAATCGATTGTACATCTTTCTGCATCGGGCCTATATGAAGTGTCATAAATATTTTAAAGTATACTGTGCCATTCAACAATAATTCGTTTTCAATGTTCAGCTTCTGCAATCACGTTCATGTACATGCACATGAATAACGTTGTAATCATACAATTAAGTCTATAAAATACTAAATACAGATATTGACTTTTTTTCTCAATTAATACTTGCATGTGTGCCTACCTTGTGTCACATTTTATTTTGCATTTAATCATTCTGTATTCAAATTCCATCTACAAATTTGTTTGACATTTAATTAATTACATGTTTATTTATGATATCTGTTAAGAGTCGTCTTTTAAACACAAAATCCAGAATATCAATGATACAGTCAGTTGACATTTGTAATGTAATTTCACATTGTAAAATTGTACAGAGCTGCCTTCTGAAAAAGGTCTGTAGGCAATTATTTTCAGACAATTTTTCTGGAGAAGTCACATCATTCATCTACTACATGTGTATAAATATATATTCATATCTATCACCCGTTTGTGTGAATATGTATGCTTGAAAACATTGACATGATTATCGTCTTTGAATTGAACATGTAAACAAAGAAAATAGTGAGAATTTAAAGAACTTTAAGAGTCAAAGTCCATCCCATCCTATTTGGTGTGGGGGGGGGGGCAGGGGGCAGTTCCCAACAGGGAAAAAATACACGGGGCTCGGGGCGAATTCGCCCCCAAAATGCAAAAAAGGGCCCTCGAAAGTCAAAAAAGAGCCCCCAAAAATTTGCAAAACAAATTAAAGAGTGTTATTTTCATGCCAGCAAGCTTGAAAAGTAGCCCCTGAAAAATTATAATTAATCTTTTACCTGGTTCCCAGTATCATTAGTCTGAGCTGCAGAAGAGGGGTTAATTGTATGTATTAAACATGCCTTCTCTATTCTATAAATGCTGATTGCCTGGCTAGAAGGTAACAGATACCAGTCAACACATCTGATCCCCATTGAATAATATACTTTTAATTAGTGTGAGCTTAAAGGGAAATGCCAGTAGTGGGAAACGCCCCACACACACAAAATGAAATGTACGCTCTTATTACCAATCATGTGAAAGAATATGTTTTTACTAATACGGGATGTTTGGCCAATAAAGTTATTTTCCACTACTGGCATTTCCCTTTAACTGTGAGCTGCTTCATCCTGTACATGATTAGACGGATCATTGTATGCAATGCTCAAAGTTAGCACAGGCCCGCCCGCTGGGCCGGGGCCACTACGTATTTCATTGATGCCTAATTCCACTGGCCCGAATGAGCAACAAACATACAGTATAAGTCAAAATAAACTAACCACTTTACTGCAGTAATCCCTATTGATTTGTACACATCAATAGCGATTACTGCAGTAAAGTGGTTAGTTTATTTTGACTTATACTGTAACATAATTTCTATTGGTTTCCTTTGTTTGGGGCCACACCAGGGCCCTGTTTCATAAAACTTTTCCAATTGTTGTAAGTGTCCAATTATTGTAACTACCATAGCGACAGCTAAAATGCTTGATGCTGATTGGCTGTTGCCATAGTAGTTACAATAATTGGGCACTTACAACAAATGGACAAGTTTTTATGAAACGGGGCCCAGATTCAGGTTTCGAGCTACTAGAATATGAATAGTGTTATTTCTTGCTCGACTGGGCCACGAAGAAATACAGTTTTTCTAGCATTATTGTATGACAAGGCTACATGACATCATATGTAGTGTATATTGTGAGAAGTTCCCATATACTACACTCTTTGACATTTTATTTTACAGTGCCACTTCAGTGCCACCCATGCAAATAGTCCGCTTTGCTTGAATTACATACATATGTACTTGTAAAATAATAAACTGATACTATCAAGACTTGATAACGAAGATGTTAATAAGATAAACTTGTTGAGTCATGTCGTTTGGATAACTTGTTGATTATATGTGAGTGACGGATCTCTTAAACTCTCAAGTCTCAAGTCTTTAAAGGACCTAAATAATACAACGTACTTTGACACTTATTCCATAGTTGATGACTTGAAACATAGGTCTGCTGAAAAAAAATCCATGAAAATAAACACAGTAGTGATTTAAGACTAGTTTTCTGATGCCAAATCTCACTTAGCAGCCAGTTTACGCCCCACCCACATTTAGGGTCCGGAATCGGCAATGTGATCGACATGTGATTGACAATTCATTGGCTTACGTCATGACGCGTCATCTACAGAATTTAGTTCATTAGTCCGTACTTAAGATGACGTCACATTTTGGCGATTTAAAAGGGGCGTTGCCAGGACAATTAGATATTTACTAATTACCCAATAATTGATTGATTTCATGAGAAATGACTGCCAAATTCTTTTTCTTCGGGAAAAATTACATATAGAGAGCCGAATTGTGAAAATTAGGCCATTTAGACGCTGTAGTTCCTTTAAAAATGCCTAGAAATTGTCTTGCTTTTTAAACAAATCAACCTGTATGAATTATCCTTATGTTATAGAAAATCAAACGTTATTGTGCTTGATATTTGTAGCTCCTTGATATTGGACAGTAAACTGGAGAAGAAGATGTACAATCTAGCAGAATTATTTTATTTGTTTCATGAATAAAAAAAAAATCTGACACAGAGTTAATAATTAAATTTATGATTTTATGATGCATAACTTCAACCAATTTCTGCTCACCATCTTACCTTCTTGTGTGATCACAGTGGTTGCAGTGTACGATTGTTGTAATGAATTCAACATGAGTTCTGACTCTGTGATGAATGATGTAATCATGCATGAATTGAATTTAACCAACTTCTCATCATCTTATATTCTTGTGTGTGATCGCAGTGGTTGCCGTGTACGACTACGTAGCCGACCGGGAGGACGAACTGTCGTTTGAAGAGGGCTCCATCATCTTTGTGCTGAAGAAGAATGAGGACGGCTGGTACGAGGGTGTGAGCAACGGACAGACGGGACTCTTCCCAGGAAACTATGTCGAGCTCTGTCCGTAGGATAGGAGCAGAATGGACAGAGCAAGTTAGTGGGTAACGAAGACTGAAGTACATTTTGATTCGTCCGGGAAGAGTTCATGGAAACAAAATTAAATCTAATCAAGGTTATGAAACTGTTCTACTAAAAAATAGTTGCGATTATTAACACAAGTCACAAGATATGCACATTAAAACCAGTCAGATTTGCGCATTTAGGCGCATTTTCAGGCTTGCATTTAATTGCAACTTTGCGACACTCCCGATTGAGTAGATTCAATTTTGTTTCTATAAACTAATGGATTACCGTGGATGCAGTATAATTGACCAAAGGAAATGGGAGACCCATTGGGTGGAATTCACAAAGGAGGTTTGTACAAACCATGGTTTGACCATGGTTTACATCTATGGAATGCCATTTGTAAACTGATGGTGAAGGAATGTAAACTCCTTACTTGTTAACAATGTTGATTTACAATTTACTTGTATATGAGCAGCATTCCATAGATGTAAACCATCGTCAAACCATGGTTTGTACAAACCTCCTACAAACCTCCTTTGTGAATTCCACCCAATGTCTGTGTCTATTTGCACAATAACCTCATTGGATTGGAATATGTACAGTCAAAGCTGTCGAAAGTGGCTTCTTACAAGGGGAGCAAGAAAAACTGGCAGTTACTGATTTTTCACTGCAGATGTTTTATCATAAGTGGCTGCTTATTCATATTTGACCTTTTTTTTTGTTTAAACATCAGAAAATATAAAGAAGGATCTGAGCTACTTAACAATATGTTTTTAAAATCCTTAGGATCAATTTAGGCATTGCTAGAAATTAACCTTTTTTCCCTTGTGGAACCCAGATGAGCAGGTATAAACAAGATCGTTCAAATGTATGTGGCCCTAACCCTAAATCCGATGGCCCCAAACAAAGCATCACATTACAAATTCTCTCATCCTTGGTTGCCCATTCTGGTAATGTTGGTGGCCCAAAGCAAATTTCATTGGCCCCGGGCCAGCACTAGCAGGCCAGTGCTAATTTTGAGCAATTTTTCGGTTATCCATCTAGAGATTTCAAGAATATCCGTCGGAGAGGTCATTCTTGTTGAGAAGAGGATGTATGGTACAGTGCTTCCATTCCCTTAAAAAAAAAAAAAAGGAATACATCTAATTCATCTTTTAATCTCAAACAAATTTCTGGCCCTTCTTCTTGTTGGTGTGTTTGGGTTTTTGCCATAGAATAGGGTCAAAACTGTTACAGAGTTTATCCTTTTACCGCTATGGGCAAGTACATATTGGAATTAAAGATGTTGTACCTTTTTTTTTTAATTAGTAGAAAATCGGTAGGGCCTATTCATTTTTTTTACCGTGCTTGCCATGTACTTTGGCCACCACCAATTATATGACATTTCTACATAACAATGACATCAAGAATAATAATAATAATGTATTTATAACGTGCATATCAGATATCAACCCTTACGTGGTGTAAATACTTGTTACTACAATATATTGTTGTTTTATAAGGGACAGTAAATAATTCATATCTTCAGCATTTTTAATTTATCCTTAGTAAATGAAGTAGCATTTATGGTGCTGCATTTAATAATCACTTACCAAGCTGCTTGAGGCATGTGGATATTATGGCCCGGTCAGATATCAAGGGATATCAGAAACGTATGCCCAACGAATAGACAATTAGCGAAATTAAATTATCCGGTGATGAAAGTCGTCTCCATTGCTTCATGTACAAAACATAGAACAACGTACATCACCGGACAAGGAACGGACAAGAAAAATATAGAACGGATGGAAAATTTAGCTCTCCGTTTGACATCCGTTTGCGCAATTCGTTGATATGTGACCGGGCTATTAGATGCAGGCCAGTATACTTGCCTGAATTGAGCATGAAAAGTAATTCAAAATACATTGAAGTATCTTTGTTGTGTTAAGTTTTCTTTCTGGCTTGTAGTTATTCACTTTATAGAAATCACATGCCCGAATGAGCCAGTGTTGAAAAAAAAATATGTCAATAAGGATTTAAGGTTTCAATCTTAGTATAATTTTCATGAGACAAAAACTGACAAAAAACAACAAATATATGTAGCACCCAAAATTATGCCATTGTTAACATCAATATTTCAGCTATTGACCAAATTATCTCTTGTCATGGCTCATGATTATTGAATGTATAATGCCCTCTGCAGACAGAGCCGACTTGACCCGATTTGTCTGGTTGTCATTCCGATCGGCTCAGTTTTCAGTGCCTCGCGACACACATTTTGCCAGTCAAGAGACAGTCGGATGCCAGTTGGGGCCGATTCAACACGATGAATCGGATCAGACCGACCGGGCCCAACTCTAGCCTGATTGAAACCAGTCGGATCGGGTCGAGTCGGCTCTGTCTGCAGAGGGCTTTATGCCATTGGTCTGATTCATTTTCTTTCACCTGAAGTTGACCTTTTTTCAGTTACAATTTCACACATTTGTTTACTCAGACTTAACAAGTTGTACCATCACCCCAGTTTGTATATCACTAGCTTTATTATCTGCATTATAAAAAAAAAAGATATTACAAATATGCATTTAGAATTTGTTGTATTCCATAAAAGCTCAAGTAGCCTACCATACATGCAGGATTACTTGGCAACTTACAGTACATTGCAACGTACCACAAGTGAAGTGTACAGTGTACTCACTTAAGGCCTGGTCACACAGGACACGACTAGACCAACGAATGCAGTACGCATTGGTACGAATCTATGGCAAGCCGTTTTAACATTTATTCCTATTTCTTGATATCAAGAATTGAATTATTGATATAAAGAATGCATTTCTTGATATCAAGCATTACCAATGCTTAACAACAGAAAAGTATTTCTTGATATCAAGAATGCATTTCTTGATAACAAGAAATAGGAATAAATGTTAAAAACGGCTTGCCATAGATTCGTACCAATGCGTACTGCATTCGTGGGTCTAGTCGTGTCCTGTGTGATCAGGCCTTTATGCTTTGCCATTTGCAAGGCGAGCATTGTTAAGCAGAAAGGTACATGTATAATAAATGATTTGATTGTCCTTGATCCCTCCCAGCCCATTCGCTTTGAATGTTTGCTTGTAGGTAGCTGAGTTCTCCCATGTGCATGGTGGATTTTTTCCGTAAAGGTCGCTTTGCCAGGTGGTCAGATTTCTGAAGTTTCTTTATAGACACTATACTCATTTTATGCAAACTGTAATTGATATTGGATAGGGAAAGAGATGGAGCCGTCACATCAAATATTGGAGTTATTAAATTGTGTATAAACGGAGAAATACATTTATAAAAGTATATTTGTATACTGTACTGTACTATCTATTGTATGGTGGTAGATTGTAGCCTATGTTATGTAATTGTAGCTAGTGTGTGGCTAGAAATGTTTCAGTTGCAAGATGTAATGTACATGTATGTAATAGAAAGAAAATACAGTGGAACCTCGCTATAACTAGAAACTTTAAAAGTAGCATGAAAATAACCGTGTTATAGCAGGTATCTTGTTATATCTTGTTATATTGTGGACGTGGTGTGGCAAGATCGGTAGAGCGCACGCTTTCTGATCGTGAGATCCCGAGTTCGAACCCTGTGTCGGCCCATTGTTTGTCCTTCAGCAAGGCATTTAATCCACATTGCTGCTCTCTACCCAGGTGTAAAATGGGTAGCATGGTCGGGTGTCAATTAGCCTTCACGCCATTGGCAGCATATGGCTAGTATGCTCCCCAGGGAGTTGAGAAAGTATGCAATACTGGGTTTGAACTGTACCTGATGACCATGGGTAATAATACTTGCGCTTAGAAACCTTGTATTAAGCGCGTTACTATGCAAGTTATTATTATTATTATTATATCATGGTAAAAAAAAACAAAGATATAAACATCTCGGACCAGCAAAATTACCTTGTTACACATTTAATGGGGGTTTGCTATATCAGAGCTCTTAATAATGAGGTTCCACTGCACTAGGTATATGTAAGTGGTATGATGTCAACTGTAATTATCTGTGTCAACTATTATGGAGGCTTTCTTATGTTAAATTTCCTATAATATATTTGTGTATCAACACTTACATTTTAAATTGTCTGGATATATAGATATATATGTATATTCCTGCCTAGCCCCATCTAGTATTTGATAGGGCTAAACAGGAAATGTTTAATTTTTGTGTCACAAATTTGTACATAATCATATTATAACCTGGCGTGAGATTGGGAATGATTTCATAGTTGACAGGAAATGGCAGATTGTATCATGTACCGTATGTCAAGAATGGCATGACAATTAAAGGCTTTTGAAAATATAAATTGGAAAAAAATATATACATGTATCATATCGTGTTCTCATTGTAATATAACTAGGCTTGAGTGGATCATGGGTATCTAATATGGGTGGTGTCACTTTACATTGCCTGTGTGTGACATGCATGATGGTTCACGGGCGTAGACATGACATTGATACCCATTCAAGTGGGGGGGATGATCTATTCATTCATCCCCCCAGTTGAATAGGTATTACGTAACTCGCTACGCCCGTGTGATGGTTCACATTTTGCACAAAACGAGGGTAATTTTTGCATGTGTTCGCAAACGTTTTCACTGAAATGGGCAAAGGGATATACTTCATGACGATGTTTGCGGAGATGATTTTAAAAAAGGTATACATTTCATGACAATTATCGGGAAATGTGGATAATAGGGATACAGTCCTTTTGGATGGGCCACATTTTGTTTGTGTACTAGAAATCTTGTTAATGTGTACTTGAAATTAAACAATTAGGATTCTTTTTGTATACCAACTTTTACCCGTTTCTGTAGGTACAAGGGGTTATAGTATATATGTTCTTGAAACGCTACGAATATTAGTAGAGCAGATAGGTGTAACCAGTAGCGTAGACAGGTTCTTACACCTGGGGGGGGATGATTTGCTGTTCAGTTCACCGGACCAAGACTAATTTGTTCGCGGCCGAGACCACCTGCCCAAATATTTTGAGACCAAGGCAATTGCTTGGAAGTCCTCTCATTTCGAGACCAAGTACTTTCACAATTTTCGAGCCCGAGACCAAGTACCTTCAAAGTTGAAAACCCCTCTCAGTGGGGGGGGGGGGGGGGGGGGGGTTCCGTAAACAATTTTCGAAGCCGAGACCAAGTACTTTCAAAATTTTCGAGACCGAGACCAAGTACTTTCAAAATTTTCGAGACCGAGACCAAGTACCTTCAAAGTTGGAAACCCCTCTCAGTGGGGGGGGGGGGGGGGGGGGGGGGTTCCGTAAACAATTTTCGAAGCCGAGACCAAGTACTTTCAAAATTGTCAAGATCGAGACCAGGTTCATTAAACTCTCTCAGTCCAAATACTTTCACAGTTTTCGAAGCCAATACCGGAACCCCCCCCCCCCCCCCCTGGGTACGCCTATGCATACAAGTAATGGTTTTTTTTTCACTCGTATAGATACACACAACAAAATATATCCTTCCCTAAAACCTGGGGGGGATGATTGTACATGTCATCCCCCCCACCTTGTGAGGTGGGGGGGATGCATCCCCCTCATCCCCCCCGTTGTCTACGCCCCTGGGTGTAACAATCGTTCAAATAGTCATACAAGCACCCGAATTGGCATGTACATTGCCTATGGTTCACTTTTTCGGAATCAACATTGAGCCACGCAAAAATCCAACATGGCGGGCATTTTCCAAGATGCTACTTTTTGTCATAGAATATAATTAGTTGGTCAATTTCAATGATTTAAGAGTAGATTCCAATTATTTAGAGAATGCAGAAACTAAATATGCCATGTACAGACCTACCTTGTGATATAGGTACTGAACAATCCAACATGGCCACCATTTTCTAAGATGGCCGCCAAAAAGCTACTTGTTGTCATAACAATAGAAATAGTTGGCCATTTTCAATGATTTTGTAGTCGATTCCAATTATGTGTCGTATGCAGAAACCCGATATGCCAAAATACAGATCTACCCTGTGGCATAGGTACTGAAAAATCCAACATGGCGGCCCTTTGTCCAAAATGGCCACTAAAAACCTACTTTTTAAAATTTAGATATAAATACTAAACCCTAGACCAAGACCAAGCGGGAGGAAGGTATGGGAGGATGTGTCCCCCTCCCACCGTAGGGAGCTTTTGCAATTTTCACTCGAAATTATGCAATCTGGTGCATATACTTTGGAAGGACATATGATTTTAAGCATCTACGCCACTGATGGCCGCCATGTTGGGGTATTCAGTACTTGAGTCACAGGGTATGTCTGTATGTGGCATATTTGTTTTTTGCATACCATTCATAATTGGAATCTCCCGCGAGCCTATTATATTGAAAATGACAAACTCTACTCATTATTATAATTATAAAAAGTAGGTTTTTGGCGGCCATCTTGGAAAATGGCCACCATTTTGATATTTTGCTTGGCTCAATGTTTCCAAAAAAGTGGACCAAAGGCAATACACGTGCCGATTTGTGTAGGCCTACTTGTATGAAAATGTGAACGATTCCTGCGAGGTTCAGCGCACTTATCTGGCCCATGCATCTAGTAGCGATTTGTGATACGAGAATACACGACTTTAGTCTAGAACCTGGGGATGTTTTGCAAAGATTCTTAGTAAAAAATGATAATTCATAGTTGCAACTTTTATAGCGCCATGTCTGTCACAGCGTGACACTTCTGGCGCTTAAAGTGTACTGTTGGCATGTGCAAACGTGATGAATGGTTGGTGAAATGTGTAATGTTATAATCTGATATATCCACTAATGTGGAGTAATGTGTGAACATTTCACGTTAAATTTATATTATATGGCCAAGTAATGAGCGAAAATGCAAAGTGATATTCGCTAACTCATTGCACTGACTTTGTACACAGTTATAAGTTACAACATCTGAACACTTCAATCGAAAGGGAAATTCAGAAAACATAAACCTGTTCCATGCTTCTATTGGTAATACGAATACAACCAGGTTTGAGAGAACCACTAGAGTTCTGATGATTAACTGGATTTGGACAATGTTACTAGATCCCTGAAAACCAACTGACACTGACACTAAATACTAGGTCGGACTTAAATTATGGGAATTCATTAGTCGAGATAATTATGTATACTCAATAAACTAGTAACAAAACACAGCAAACACTTTGATTTAAATCATCAATATCAAGGATATTTCATGTTCTCGATGTAACAGTTCTGATTAGTCTCAATTATTTGCATTTTTAAAAATAAATAAGTTGTATCCCAAGGCCATGGCCTACCATTATTTTAAGTCCAAGAGTTGCGCACCTGGCACCTTACCGTAATATTTGCATTTGAATACGCTGTATGGTCATGATGGTCAGATGGTACGTAGCATAAAGAGTGCAAATACCTATCTATCTTTGTCAGGTCTTTACAATATAATAATGGACCAGAACAGTTGAGTTCCTGTGGTCATGAAATGAATCGAACTGTAATGTTTGTATTCGTAGAAATCTGGTAATCGTTATTGCATGCTCAGTGATTTATCATAAAGCTATTACTGTTCGGTAAATGAAAACGAAATCAAAAGAGACTGATTTTTGGGTCTAGAATTTGCCCTATACTGTATACGATATGAGTTCGCCCGAATACGGTACAGATTTGTGAACGATGTACAATTGGCCATTTTTAGACCTTGAGCACTTCTATCCTTCGCTGTGTTTCCCCATTTAAAATGTATTACGATATTGCTTCTATTGGTATCATCTCAGCCTGCACATGTGGCTCACCAGAGCAAACTGCCACCCACATCATCCACAAGTGCCCAATCCTTCGCCAACCCGGCCAACCAAACCCAGACTTAATCAACTTGGACCCCAATACTATTTAGTGGCTAACAAATTTGAGTGATGTCGCTTTGGAGCTGTATTGCTCCATAAGAAGCGCTTCGCAGGCCCTAAAAGACAAAACAACAGTCAAAAAGGCATTTAGAAAAAAAGGGGAAATTTTGAATCGTTTGCTTTTACACTTCACTTTTCTTCTTTATTCCCAAATGTATTCGTTGAAGTTATTTTTTTGTGGAACCACACATACTTCCTTAAACTGTAAGATGCTTAACAGATTTCTGGATGTCAAGGTTTTACCGCCAGGTCCCTTAAGCCCTCTGCAGACAGAGCCGACTCGACCCGATTCGACTGGTTTTCATTCGGATCGGCTCAGTTTTCAGTGCCTTGCGACACACATTTTGCCAGTCGAAAGACAGTTGGATGCTATTTGGGGCCAATTCAACACGATTAAACGGATCAGACTGACCGGGCCCAACTCTAGCCTGATTGAAACCAGTCGGATCGGGTCGAGTCGGCTCCGTCTGCGCCGGGCTTTAGAAGAGATTGAAGTATAAAACGCAAACATCCATGGTGAGCAGCCTCATCATCGACTGCAGAATTACTAGACAGACCTTGCTATATAAACGTAAGGTAAACAAAAAATAAAGACAGATTGGGCCCCCAAAGAATTTGCGAGCCCGGCCCCCCAATTGGTCCGACCACGCTACGTCACTGAATTCTTGATCACATACAAATTGGTGTTTTAAGAGTGCTATGGTTTTCTTGAACATTTAACTGATCTAACCAAATATGTATAAGGATTAATTTAAATTCACCTGGATATGAATATCGTAATCAGCGATTGATGACGATTGAAAACTGTTAATTCTGAGATTGTTCTTACATGAATAATTAAAACTACTACTACTACTAAGCGGACGCATTCGAGATTGAGTTCACAATGCAACGCCATGAATCTTTATCCATCATCAATGTCTGCAAGTCCCCAGTTTCACACTGGATGTCTCTTGCAATGCAGTCCATATAGTTTATAGGTCTATAATTGAAACAAGAAAATAGAATAATAGATATCATTACATGGAGGTGTTGGTGGAGGTGGTGGTGGTGTAGGATGTGGTGGTGGTGTGGTGGCGGTGGTACATAATCGGAATCGACTCTAAAGTCATTGAAAACGACCGACCATTTATATTTTTTTAACAAAAAGTAGCTTTTTGGTGACCATCCTGAAAAATGGCCGCCATGTTGGATTTTTTAGTACAGGTCTACGCCACAGGGTATGTCTGTATTTGGCATATTAAGTTTCTGCATACCATTCATAATAGGAATCGCCGCCGAGTCTATTGAAAATTACAAACTCTATTTATTTTTATTACAAAAAGTAGCTTTTTGGTGGCCATCTTGGAAAATAGCCGCCATGTTGATATTTTGCTTGGCTCAATATTGTTTTCCAAAAATTGGACCAAAGGCAATAAACGTCCCGGTTTGGGTGCTTGTATGAACATTTGAACGATTCCTGCGGGGTTAAAAGGATAGTTGGGTTTGGTAGAGAGGGCGCTACACAAAATAATTGTTTGTGAGATAATGAATAACTGAGTTTCAAATTTGAAAGAGCATAATATTTTAGTGACAGAAATGGCTGAAATATCCATAAACATAACAATTTCTAATAAATGTGGGGCCCCACAATTATTAGAGAATCTTGACCTAGCCGTTAACAATTTTTTTTAAATGCTTCCTCTTTTCAAAAATTTACAAAAGAGGTTTTCAAATAGTTGTTGATTATGTCTCTATCGAATCACTATTTCAACAAAATATCACATGCACAATATTTCATTTGAAATGGATTAAACCAATGAGTTTTGAGATAGTGCCCTCTTAAGTTTTAACGGCTCTTTTTGAATTATAACAGGCTTTTTACTTAGTCATTTGTAATTTTGTATTCCTTTCGAGCATGGTGGAGTTACTGTTAGTTTGCAATGTAATGGTGCAGGTTTTAGTTACTAAAATTCAGATTGACCAAAAGTGTACTCTCTTTACCAGAACTCAACTATCCCTTTAAGCACTTATCTGCCCCACTATCAGCCATATTGATGCTCATGTTCAAAGGGGTCCAAGTTTTTCACTTATTCAATTTAAGAAGAGTGAGCGAAAGAGGGGGAGAGACAGTGAGAGAGAATGAAGATGATCGGCAGATTTCCAAGTTTGTACATACTAACTCTTAGCCTTTAACAAGGCTTCGTGTCTCAAGCAAGCAATGGCTGCGCTGCATGCAGGATCAGGAACGACTGAACGCCTGATGGAGGCTATCTGACGAGTGGTGAATTCACGTGTGATCCCCTCGGCAAATGATTGTGCAGGGTAGTCGCGCTGTCCAGTCGTTCCTGCATAATGTATACTATACCGTGCATTCAACTCAGCTCAGACGAGACATGCCTTGTCAAGAGGCTAACTAACTCTATGCTTTATCAACAAATCAATGAAAGGAAAGAAAGCTAGCAAGAGAAGAACAAGGGAGGGATCGAGGCAGTGGTATAGTGCGTTCGGGAATTATTAGGGGGCATGTTAGTTATTGGGAGCACACTACGTATATTTGTTTGGTTTTCTTTGTTCTTGTAAATGATGTTCCCCTTTGTTTATTTGTTTGTATTTGTAAATGTATGTTTATTTGCATTAAATTATTGGGGGCCACGTGCCCCCGGCGCTACGTCATAGGGGAAAGAGGGGGGGGGGGGGGGGGAGGGGGGGGGGGTGGAGGAAGAAAGACGATGTACTGAGTACTTATAAGTTCAAGTAGAGACTAAAATATTAGCTACATTCTCAAGTTCATTACAAATATTCGTAGCATGATTACCCTGATTATCACGACAAATTAGTACATCCTTTACCTTGTGGAGTAATATGACACGCCAACTGTTGTAAATTGACACAAGGGGCCCAGTGGGGTATTTAAATTGTTTTCTCATCAAAACTGAGATTGTTATTTTAAAATGATCCATGGATTCTAAGCTTTAAGAAGTACATACTTTGTGGGGTAGGGGGTAACTATTAAATGGACAAATTAATGATTTTGTTATCAATGTTGTACATTTTTGGGGCCGGAAGTGATTATTTTCCAGATTAGCTTGGAGATTTTTTATTCTACTTTTCTTAAATAGTCCAAGTAAAATTGTCCAAAATCAAATGTTTTACCATTCAAATTGTGTTCCTCTTTTCTCAGAGTGCAGTAGCAACATCTATTGTCATGCAGGAAAAAAACATGGCAGTTTATATGTGCTTAACATGCCCTAAACTTCCATTTAACCAACTACTGCTATTTATCCCGCTATTTTCCTATTTGTATCCATGTCACATTCATCTAACAAATATTAATATTGTATATGACCTTTTCAAGCTCATTTACCGAAAATCTGATTTTTTAGACTAAAATTCTAAAAACTTGAAAAGTATTTACTCAAATTCAATGAAATTTGGAGGAACTATACCTTGTTTGCAGATTAATGATGGCTTTTAGAGGTAACCCTATTTTAAACCAAAATATGTACATTTCATATGTACATTTCTGATTTTTTTATAGCATCATATACCCCTCTATACCTCGGAGGAGATGCGTTTTGAATGTTGACTTGCTAAAAGTCTAACATTTTATTTTTCTCTTTACTATTGCTTTTTAAACTCTTTTTTAAGGTCCAATTGTCTTTAATTTTGTTTGGATTCCCCATATTCTAAGCTTTCCAGAAATGTATGGTTTGTAGGGGGTAGCTTCAATGGTTAGAAAGATATTCCCGATATAGTAAAAGTGTGCAAAAATGTCAAATAATACCCCACTGGCCCCTCTATGTATAGGATAATGGCCATATGCAATATTAGTCAGAAATAAACGCCTATGATACTCTTTTATGTCATTAATTTCCCTTTTCTTTTTCTTACGAACTCAAACTGTGTGGGCTTGCAGGGTATTAATGTATTAATTAAAGTAATAATGTTTATCGAGGAATGCTCTTACTAAAATGTACTTTGTAAAGCATGCTGGTTCATCCGTACTTTGTAAATTACTGTACAGTTTACTACGTACACAGAAACGTGTGTTGTTTCGTATAAAACATTCAACTGGCTCTTCATGCTTGTGATAATAATTTGTATCTGTAAGTTCGTGTGTTTGTTTGTTTGTATATGTTTGTATTGTTGTATGTTTGTTTGTGTTTGTTTGTTTGTCTTGGGTTTTTTTTCTGATCTGTGCTGTGCTGGATATGATACATAATATGATACATGTACTAGATTTTAATTTTGGAATCCAGTTGCTCCTAGTTTTTCTTGAATCAAGGCCCCGTTGCAGAAAGAGATACAATCGATTGTAAGGTTACAATTGATCGTAAGTCAGAAAATTTGCGAGTTTCAACCAATCAGATTTCCGCATGTAGAACACGTGATCAGACTTCCAATTAATCGTAACTTACAATCGATTGTATCTCTTTCTGCAACGGGGCCCTTGTCTTCTTTACTGCATACATAATTGTTTCATAATGCTTTGTATGCGCTCAATAAAAACTGTTCATAATTATCATGTTTATTCTCATTGGTGTAAAAACATGTAGTTAGAATGAAATGTAACTTATAATAAAGCGATAACAAATGACGATGTATTGAATTCTTGCTATCTGTAATAATCATTTATTCAACAAAGGTCTCACATTCACACTGGTTATCTTACTTTGTCTGGCATATTGCTTTCATTATGCAGTATAATTCTATTATAATACAATAATAAATATAATACATATAATAAAAAGTACTTTTCAGACAAAGGTCAATCCATATAGAGCGAAATGCCATTAAGCACACCAAGAAGGAACTGTTTTTCTATTTCATTGTTATGGCCCGGTCAGATATCAACGGATATCGGAAACGTATGCCCAACGAATAGACAATTTGCGAAATTAAATTATCCGGTGATGAAAGTCGTCTCCATTGCTTCATGTACAAAACATAGAATAACGTACATCACCGGACAAGGAACGGACAAGAAACGTATAGAACGGATGGAAAATTTAGCTCTCCGTTTGACATCCGTTTGTGCAATCCGTTGATATGTGACCGGGCTATCAAGCACAATATTTCGTCACAAAAATTGACTGGAAGACGATCAGGGCAACATGAACTGTCCAATACGTACAATAGATGATGACGTTATCAGGCCTGGACGTTATCATACAATGTTAAAATAATGCAACTGTGGAAAGGTACATGCTATGTGGGACTCGGACCACAATATATTAAGAAAATACCGCTAGCGTATTTCCATGTTAAGTGTATTTCAATTGATACAGTTTAGTTAGCATCAAACTGTTTCCTAGTCCCCAACTAGGGTCAGCTGGGTAAGCCTTAGGTACCCACTAAACTAGCCCTATCGACTAAAATGACCATGTGTTGAATTTGTAGCCACGTCAACCAAAACGGAATTAGCATGAAACTAAGATAGCGAGGTTAAAATGAATAATTATAGGCCCACGAAATTGAGTCCCACCAGAACCAACATTTCCCCCAGTTTTAATTTCTTGCGAATGTATCTAGTCAGTTGCCTGTGTGTTCATAACCACTGAGTTGTTAAATGTGTTTATATAATGAATGAATGAATGAATGAATGAATGAATGAATGAATGAATGAATGAACAACTTTATTACCAATAAGATAACAATATAACAATCATACATGAATATAAGAAATGTTGACAGACAAACAAACTGGTAAAAGGACCCTACAGAAATAGCAACTTTTGCTAGTGGGGCGTAGGACCCTATGTACATGAATAGACGATATGCTTACATTTGACTAATGATAAACATGAACATATCGTATATCACACATCAAATTAAATAACTTTAAGTCCAACCTGAAGTTAAGTTTGTGAAACACCCACCTGGTGGCGAATATCTCAGTTTGTATTAGCCCGGATCTGCAATTAAAGGTAGTTCAGATTCGTCAAATGAGATGCGCGGCGCCATCTTGCATACGCGTTGCGCACGGTGCGTAATGCACGTTAGCTCAGTGTCATGCGGTGCGCGCAAACTAACCCAGTTCAAAATGGCGACCCGCTATGTAGCATCCCCACGCTTGATGCCCTTTAATTGTACAATATACAAACAAAAATCTGGTTGTATACGGTGCGTTTAACTTCCCTACCCTTTTATAGTCATGCCCATGCAATTCAGGTTGTAGCTGCGAATGTGCCATTTTTTTGTTGTTGAATAAATACCATGATTACTATTGTAGACTGCGACGCCTGACTAGAACTTTAGAAGTAAAGTACTTCGGGCTAACCCATTCCAATCATTCTTAGAAAGCCAAATACGTAACAAATGTAATAACTAGGCATGTATCTACACAAACCCTATGTACTGTAATTCATAATGGGCGCCATTTTGTATCCAGAATGGCCGCCATGTGTATTGTTTTTTACATATTGACATTTTGTTAAAATACATTTTGTTTTGAACATTGAATGTTTTAGAAAGATTCAGAACAATAACGCAATCTATCTATTTAATCATTATTTGAACAAAATATCACATGCACAAGTTTTTATTTTAAAATGGTTAAAACCAATGGGTTTTTAGAAAGCGCCTTCTTGTGTTATAACGGCTCTTTCTAAATGATAACAGGCTTTTTTTTACTTAGTCGTTTCTATTATTTTGTTTCATACCTTTCGATCATGGTGGAGTTATAACGTAGTTTGTAATGTTATGGTGCAGGTTTTGGTTACTAAAATTAAATTTGACCAACATTTTACTATCCCTTTAAAATAGAACAAACATGCATTGAGATGGATTTACTAAAAGAGGCCTCATGCAAATACATGTGTGTGAATTGCAAACATAATTTGTATATGCGGCCCCGGTATGCGGCCTTCTATAGAATTGCCCTCAACCATGATCCCCGATTCTTTCACAATGAAGTTAACAAATACCACCACGAAATATTAATCCTTTATTTGGCAATCTTGCATGAAACCAGCCCAGAATTCCATCACAATGGATGTTTATTAGAGTCGAGAACATCAGGGGAAAAAAATAATATAACTCTTCTTTTACCAGATATAGACTTTTTGTACACATTTTCGGTTGAGAAAGAGAAGAGCGCAACGTAAAGTTTTGTACTTTGGAGATAATCAACTTTGTCAAATTCAACCGATTTCACACTGACTTTTCTTGTATTTTGGTGTTTGGCTTATGGTAACAGAACAATTACATTGGTTTTGATTTTCTTAATGTCTCCCTAGTTATGGAGATATTTCAGATTGAATTGAAAACCGTTAAAGGGACTTAGTAACATTGTCCAAATCCTCAAAATCCAATTGGAATTCTAGCGGTTCTCTCATACCTTGTTGTATTTGTATTAACAATAAAAACAAAAACATTTATAAAGTTATGAACCAGTGCACTATAATATAACACTGATTGCCTATTGGAACAAAAAATCATTCGGATGGGCATATCTCAGCCAATACTTAAAATATTCAATTGATTTTCAGTATTTAGACTTTATTTTTTATGCTCTTTCTGAAATTGAAGTTCAAATTTGAAAATTCTAAAAATAGGTGTGTATGACATCATAGATGACATCACACTTCACCACTCTATAACGTAAGGATCAACGCCCATGACACCACTACACCAACTGACCAATCAAACATTAATCATCATTGTGGAAATGAGTCTGTAGGTATTATTGCCACAATGTAATAAATACTAGCATATAAATATATTCTCTTTCTAGCTGGAAGCATAATAATTGTAATATTTCATAATGTGGGCACTTATCTATCACGTTAAAATACCGGAAATGTAATCCACGGTCTAGTTTCTTTAGCAGAGTGACACATATAAATGAACGTCTATATCATCATCACGTTTATATGATTCAGATCCGAATGCAATAATCATGTGGCTGTGCACAAAATTCACAAAAGGTCGGATAATTACGTATTCGAATGCCACATGTGTCCACCTCTTAGTCCTTAAAAGCTTTTGCATCCCAGAGAAATTGCTTCTTAGTACGTAACGACAGCATTGTCGTGATTGTGGCAATTAATTATCGTATCATGATATACCAACATCATCACTGAAATCGTGTGGTTCGTATCCAAACAGCTCAAAATCGAGTCTGTAGCGCTCGTACAAAGACCCGACCAAGCTTTCCGGTAACTGGCTGTAGTATATCTGAAGCTGCTGTGAGCTATTCGTCGGACTGCTCCCAGCGGACGAGGGGAACGAAACCCGGTCCGAAAGACCCGACGTCCGCATGATGAACTCCGCGTCCGTAGACATCGTCTCGAACTTCCCGACGACGTCATAGTCGATAACGCAGGGAAGGCACATGCGTTGGACCTCCATCCAGTGTCTGTTGTCCTGCTTTTGAAGGGGCTCCTCCGCGACAAGAAATCGGACAAAATCCTCGAAGGTGAGGTCATACGTCGTTTTGTCGAAGGACTTGCCCCCTTTCCCGTGGAAATATTCGATGATTGTCTGACCTAGCCCTCTCTGCCAACGTTTAGCGCCCACTAACGTGGAATCCGGAGCCAGTTTGTTCTTGTACGCGGACAGTATTCGCGAGAAGGGATCCCTGGCAATCATGAACTTGGTGTAATTTGTGAGGATGTGCTCTCGCGCGGATCGTGGCTGCTTGTGGAAGAAATCAAGCTTCTTCTGCAGACGGTGGTTGACGTCGAACTGGCTGACGTCGTCCGTGTTGTTGATGACGCCCTTGACAGCGAGGAAGACCCGCTTCCAGCTGGTGCAGGCGACCTTCGGGACGAGGCAAAACATGAGGTGGAACTGGCTGACGTCGTCCGTGTTGTTGATGACGCCCTTGACAGCGAGGAAGACCCGCTTCCAGCTGGTGCAGGCGACCTTCGGGACGAGGCAAAACATGAGGTGGTGCTCGTGATCGACAATGATGTTCCACGGTGGCTTTGCGACGACATCGTACGTTGACCGTGCGTTCTTTCGGTATTTCTTGCACCCCTTGACGAGCGTCTGTCGTCGCTCTGCTTGCATCTCCCTCTGAAATCGCATGAAGTCCTCAATCGTTCCTCTAGCTGTTGTCTGTAATTATATATTTTTAAATGAGAGCATATGAATGACCGAATATTCTGAAACTTAGTATAACATTTCTTTGTTCAAGGTTGGCACATATTTCTTCTTTGAAAGTCCAGAGGCGTTACAATCATGATCTGGCGTCACCATGCAGTTTGCATGGTAAGTACACGTAACGGCGGATGTGTCTCTTACATTTGGAGGCTCCAAAACTGCGTTATAGCACACATTATTGAAGAAATTTTGTTTATAAATGTAATCATTTTAACATTTTAATCACGTATTAGGGTTTCACAGGAAGTATCACCAAGAAAGAGTATGTATCATGTACGTAGCTATAGATATGGTTGATCACCGGTCTAGCAATCTAGAAGTCTCGGCTTCGATTCCCGGCGAACCCCATTTCTATTTGCTCATTTCGTTTATTTGATATACTTCTGGTCAGTTTCCTGTATGTCTGAATATTATGTACTAATTAAGAGTTACCCTGGCAGAGGCATAATTATGCATTCGGTCCTGAAATTACTTGAATATACCACCGGTATTATGTAAAGAGAGATTTGGCTTTGAACTTACCATATTGACGTTGTCCAAATACGGTGTCCCACTTCCTTCGGGTTCCGTAACCATGCTCACTGTGCGAAAAAAAAAAAAAAAAACTATTATAATTCAAAGTTACGTTTAAAATCATTAAGGACTCAGATCGGTAAATGTAATTGGCCTTATCAATCTTGTTCAAGAAACATGTGTTATTATAATTGGAATGAAAATTGATCGAATTGATCGAAATGGCAATATTTGGGCAAATGCTAACCCATTTTTAGAGGAAATAATATTATTTTGAAGCAAACTCGATTTTTGTCGCAACCATTTTATATTTGTATCAACATTTGTCATCTTTACTGTACATTTTCGGTTTAGACTTGACATACACAAATGGGGGCAATTATGCATTTGTTCATTTTTACTCCTCCCACCCACACCCCCACCCACACCCCCCCCCCCCCCCCACCCCTGCCCCTGCCCCGTAGCTACGCCACTGATTACGATGCATGATCATGTTTGTTTACCTGATTGGATATCAAAATACATAAAATATAAGGAAATTAACAAATTGTTGAGGTCCCCCTAGAAAGCACAGCTCGCAAGCTTGGCACCTTGAAAACATAATAAACGAATTAACTAAGTACAATTTACAAATAATTTCAAATTGAGCATAAGGGAAACAACTGACACATCGCAATACACATCTTCATAGAGAAAACATTTTAGTGAATGAAAGAAAACAGAAGGTAAATGAAAGAATAAAGGGGTAAAGGATTAGTAGAGTGAACTATGAGGAATAGGAATGGAACACAAATGCACGACAACATCCAAGCTGGGAAGAACACACCGACTGTGTAAGTAACTCATATAATAATAGTACGTTGCAAGTACAATTTACTTATCATCGATATAAAACAATGTGGTTACACTTTCACATTAATAGCTAATTGTAATTTGGGGTAAATCTATTGAACAATTTATGTTGACTCGTTTATAGTTTTATTGTCATATTTGTTATCTTTTCATTTGTGTTGTGGGGGAGGAGGTGGGCTTTCCAAGACTGTTATAAAGGGAGCTTTACAACTGTCTCCGTTTTCACCATCACAATCAATATTGCTGTCAAATACATTGGATACAGACCTCTTTGTTGGAGATTCCCGATGAAGCTATGAAGCACCCGCGGCCTGAACCCCAGGATCGTGTCAGTGTCGAGTTGAGATACGAGGGCCAGAAGAACCAAGATTACCACAAGCGTGCCGATTCCTAATTTCTTCAGCATCGACATCGACATCCTGGTCACTCGAGTCCATTTCAGTAATGAGAATATGATTTAAAAATCCACTGTGACTGTGGTAAGTGGGAGAAGCAATAGTCAATGCCCTTTACAGCGAAGAGGCTCCAATTGGACAGGGGATGATCTCACCCAAGTAACGGTGAAGGCATTCGCGATCTTCTAGAGGTGGGGAGGCGTTGTCAGGCAGATAAGGACAAGAACGAACGATTAGCATATCGAGAGCTCGTTGGTCATGTTGGTAGACACAAACGAGCGCGTGTATGTGTTGACTCTGTGTAGAAACTCACGTATGCTGTGCTATAAAGCTTCGCTAAGCTGAATTCCGCTTCAGTTCAATGAACACCAGTGGAAAGATGTCAATTACTAAAAATGTGTCCGTGGATTCTTCGTGTTTCCATAGTATTATCTGACAGTGTCAGGGCTCCGTGATTGGCGGGCATATGGCTAGTCATTGGTTGAACCCAAGTCGAACTGTTCACTCTTCTTTTGATATGGTCCCCTGTGCCAACGTTAACTCGGACAGTCCTTATAAGTTATAGAGTGCCTCGCAGCGTGCGAAAGCCTGACTGTCCACGCGCATGCGAAAATGATCCCAAATATAGCGACTACATCCATAAAGCAAACTTTCTGCAGACCGGGTGCTGGAAGAAACCTATCACAACAGCCTAGCTGTCACCCAGACCTTCCCTTACATGATGCCTTTGAGGTTGAAGTTGATATGGACGAACGAAGCGCGTCACTTGTCACGTAGAGCTAGAGTATGTCGAGGAAGGGTCACAACGCGACAACAACAAATAGTATTGCCGTGTATAATTAACAATGTTATTACCGGGGAAAAAACACATCATATACATCAGATAGGGCTGTTGGCAGCTATATATCAAACTATAGCTATCACAACTGGCACGTATAACACAGCTAGGCATGTGTGAGGGCAAAGAATGGAGAACTCGTAAATGATGTGTTGGCACACTGCTTGGTGAGCCACACACACATGCTTTGTCTGTTTGTTTGTTTGTTTGTTTGTTTGTTTTTGTATGATTATTTGGTTTGTTTGTTTGTTTGTTTGTTTTTGTATGATTATTTGGTTTGTTTCTTTGTTTGTTTGCTTGTTTGTTGTCGCTTCTCTTGTCCATTATTCGGTTTGTTTATTCGAGCAACAAGAACTACCCATTCAAACAAAACATGTGATTTCGGGCACAAGGCACCTCGAAATCTGACAACATCGTAATCTTATTTGAGCAGCTGAGGGGTGAAGGCGATTTCAAACAAATCAAATGAGTTCTCTTTTAATTTGCTGTATGATCTTTATTTTTTATACAAAACAGTGGCATATTTTGCACACAATTATGATCAATATCAGCTGTTCATGTATGCCCGTGTAAACATCAGTTATTGCGTGGCATTCATAAATTATACATGCTCCAGACTAGTTGCACATAATTATGATAGGCGCTTAAAGGACTTACACGTTACTGCATTGTATTGTGGTATTAATTATTATTTTGTTGACATGAAATGTCATCTGCGTGTTTATTTTCTAAAAGAGTAAACATGTCACGTTTATGTAGTTTATTCTAAATTATATCTTGCAATATCAAACGCAGGGTATGCGCGCGCACACTCCACTGTTTTATCTCGGACACTATTTAAGCCCACCGCATGCACACAGCCGACTCGATCCGATCCGACTGATTTTAGGTCAGGCTAGAGCCGGTTTTGCTCAGTCGGAGCCGATTCAACATGTTGAATCGGCCTCGACTGACTTCCCACTGACTCCCGACTGGCACAATTTGAGTCTTGGGGCACCGCACACAAACTTAATCCGAAAAAAAACCAGCCGGAACAGGTCGAGTCGCTGGGCTTTACATGCTAACACACAATAGCTGGAATTCATACAGGAGTCAAACCATGTTGGTTTGGGTTTATATAAACCTCCTTTGTGTATGCCAGACTATGACTTACATAACTATCTACACACAAACACTGACACAAACACACACACGTATATGACGGGCCAAACATGACATAATTATGTACAACTTTACATCTATACATCCATGGTATAGATGTAAGGTTTTAACCAATCAGGGCGCAGGAAAGTGAGGAAACTATACAACTATGCAACTGTGCAACTATGCAACTATACATCTACTCAGAAAATATAGAATGGATGTATAGTTTTAACCAATCACAACACACGGAACTATACAACTATACATCTACTCATGCAATTATCGAACGGATGTATATAGTTGTATAGTTGTATAGTTTCCTGTGTTGTGATTGGTTAAAACTATACATCCATTCGTATAGCTGTATAGTTGCATAGTTGCATAGTTGCACAGTTGTATAGTTATATAGTTTCCTGCGCCCTGATTGGTCAAAACCGTACATCTACACCGTGGATGTATAGATGTATAGTTGTACATAATTATGTCATGTTTGGCCCGTCATACACGTACACACACTTTTTTTTTTCAGAATTGTTTTTATTCCTCCACATGATAATACAGATAAACATCAAAATAATATTAACATTTACATTATTACAAATATTTTCAAATGAACAGTATACAAATTTTACATCAATATTCATAAACAAACAAAAGATGACATTTGCATTTTCTAATACAGTAACTTAACTATTATATTCTAAACGTAAACTGCTAAATCACATCAGATTTAGTCGTACTAAAATAAGCAAAAGCCCTTCCTCAATAAACAATATACTGTAATAATTAATCATGATTCACTAAAAGAAAGATAACCATACTTAAAAAAACAAAAACAAAAACAAATGGAGGTTATTTTCTAATAAAATAATGTAACACACACACACACACACACGCGTTCACACACACACGCGTTCATTTTGCGATTCACATATATGATTAATTTTGTTCAGATCCTTTTCATAAATATATATGCAACTGAGCTTTTCAGTTTAAATGATTCTGCAATCATATCATAACGAACATGGAGCATTACAGGAATAATGACTATAACGATAGTTTCACCGCTTTAGACCAACATATTAAACATTCAAATATAATTTAAGTAACACTATACAATGTAGATTCTATTACAATATTTTACTCATAAACACAAAGTAGTCATTTTTTAATAATTTATCTTAAAGGGATCTAGTAACTTTGTTGACATGTGCAAAAAGTGATGAATGGTTGATGCAATGTATATCGTTATCTCATATGTCCACAGGATATTGTGTGAAAACGAATGGACATTGCATGGCCAAGTAATGAGCGAAAATGCAAAGTGATAGTCACTAACTCACTGCACTCACTTTGTACACGGTAAGAAAAACTCCACCTGAGTTTTTCTTATCTGAATACTTCGATCGTACATATCTTTGTAACCTGGTAACGAAAAGGAAATTTGAAAAACCGAAACCTGTCCCATGATTCTATTGGTAATATGAATACAACAAGGTATGAGGGAACCGCTAGAATGAAAATTTTATTTTGAGGATTTGGACAATGTTACTAAGTCCCTTTAATCAGACATTGGCATTATTGCTATCATTACTCATCTCCTACAGAAGAGATAAGCACCCATGTTGTATAAAATTAATTAAGAGAGAAACTTTAGATAATAACGGTTATGGTGATAATAATAATGAAGCTGAAAATCGATAAGGTTTATCATAACCTAGTAACTTATGGGCCCCATTGCAGAAAAAGATGCAATCGCTTTATAGTAAAGTTGCAATTAATTGTAAGTCAGATCATGTGACTAAATGCGCACATCTGATTGGTTGAAATGCGAAAATTTCCGACTTAATTGTTACTTACAATCGGGGCCCTGGAAATCCAGTCGTTACTTTATCGTAAACATTTAGGATGCGTCCCGGCAATTCCGTTACAGCTAGGGAATATCTTTTACTACCAAACCACTAAAGCAAATCTTTCCGTAAAAAATATAGGAGGTCTAGTCCGTCCCAAACATCAGATTGTCCTTTTAGTCATCGCGTGTACTATACATATTTACAATTCATAGTGACGGTTTTTCATAGCCGAAAAGCTCGAAATCCAGGCGGTACTTTTCGTACAAGTTCTGGAGGTCGCCTTTCGAAACTTCGGCGATGAACGATTCGTAGACCGCTGATCTGGAACTGTTGGTCGGACTACTTCCCTTCGAAGAAGGAAATTCAACGATGCCGTCGGCGTGCACGCGTCGGAGGATGAACTCGGCGTCATCGACTAGCGTTTCGAAGTGGCTGACGATGTCGTAGTCGATGTGACACGGAGAACATAGTTGTGATATTTCTTTCCAGTGTGAGTTGTTCAGATAGACGCTTCTCTCCTCCGTATTGACAAGAAATTTGACGAAGTCGCCAAACTGGAGGTCGTATCGCACTGTCAAATTCTTATTCAACTTGTTCAACTGAAGAAAAATGCTCGGCGAATTATAAGCATGATTAGCGGGACTCGAACCGCGGACCTCACTACTGCTATTGCGATAATTCCGATATTTGTTAAGTATATAAACGCCTGGCCGACGCTGAAAATTATACGCATTTTGGGACGAAGGATGCGGGGCCAGTTTGTTCAGGTACGCTGATAAGAGTCGCTGCAGCGGATGACGTACCACCAAGAACTTGGTGTATGTGCTCAGAATCTCTTGCTGTATCGTCTTCTCGTACGAGTTCAGCCTTCTCAGTTTCGCAGGACCGACAACGTTGTTGACCGCCGCCTGTGACAGTGCGTCAGGGCGCTCGATCACGCCTGCCATCACTAGAAGGACGCGCTTCCAGCTAGTGCAAGCAATCTTCGGCACGCTGCAGTACACGAGTTTGTATTTTTCGTCCACGAGAAAATGATTGTTAATTCTCCCCAAGGGCTTCACTGGATGATCCCTTGAAACGTCCATGTGCAAGCATTCCTCTTTAAGCCGTGATCGACGACGTCGCATAATCTCGTCTTGCCTTATCATGAATTGATCCGCCTGTTGGTTCGCCTGTTGGTCCGCACTTTGGCCTGCTTTTAATGATCTTGATGAGCTGGTGGTCGATTGTTGCGGAACATGATCACTGTCGCTTTCCGTAGGGAAATAGTTGGAAGAATGGTTTGTCTCCGGAGGGGAGATTCGTGGTGTTGTGTTATTGCCCTCCAGTACCTGTGAAAGTGAATAAATATACACTCATGGTGTCAAAACTGTAAACCGTTGCTGTTAACGCTGGATCTTTAAACGAAACTTGTCATTTTGTTTTATTGTGAATAACTAACACAGTATTTTGCACTATGTTATAACAATGGATATAGCTAGAATGTAGTGTAAATTGATGTTGGGTGTAGTTACCGGTTTAAATAGTCAATTTTGATTTTCAATTTTCAAATAATCAAGATTTTCAAATATGAGTGCAAGAAATGTTTGTAATATATACAAAACAATGATAGCAACATTAGAAAATTGTACTTTATACGCAGTTGTTTTGGAAATAGAGTGATCCACTAGGAAGCGTTGCTTGTAGAATGTGAAGTATCCACTTACTAAGTTATAGAAGTTATCCATATGGTTATAAGTGTATGTAATTTTGTTCTATACGAATTATACATACTTGGGAAAACCTGTATGTATAGTGTCCATCTAACTTCTACAAAATCGTGCAAATTTTTTCGAATTTTGTTTCTGGTCCAAATTTCAATGCTAAACATCTAGAATAATCCAAAACTGTCAACTGATGTTCTTCTTTAACAAATATATGATTTTATTAGCAGTAAGTTATGATTATATTTGTTAGATTATGATTAGTTATGATTATATAATTTACCTACCTCCATTGATCCAGAAACGAAATGATGTTCTGTCTTCTGCGTCCGTAAGTTCATGGTGGTTCTGGATTTCACCATTTTTGTGTCTGAAAAAATAATATGGTTGCAATTTTAATTGGGGTAGATATAGCTCAAAACATAAGCGCATCCAGCATAGGCGCCCTTGGAGATCAGATATTAAAGGGATCTAGTATTTTTGTTGACATGTGCAAAAAGTGATGAATGGTTGATACAATGTATAATTATTGTTGTTATTTGATATGTCCAC
>JBAMJV010007523.1:0-92318 GCA_037951105.1 Echinarachnius parma
GAACAATTTCCAGTTGACAGATGGCGATGAGTTTAACATACAAAACAACAACAAAGAAGATCGAACAGCCTCGTTATTTGCAAAACAAATGCGTCCCTCATTCAAACTATACAGAGTGGCCCCAAAACGGAACGGCGCACTACCCAAAACTAAAGTAAAAAATGAATTATGTCCATCGGATAGGGTATCGTTTAAAATGATCAGCGATACTAAGAACAGTCAATTGGTGGTGTAGTTTGTTTTCTTTAGGGCGCTGTGAGTGACAGCATGTTGTTCTCACTTTTTTGTAAATTTATATCGTGTCAGTTATTGATGAATCGCACACATCGCCTTTCATAGCGTTGAGCATCGCGCGTCATTGTAAGTGTGCACGTCGATGTATTGAATTTGAGGTTTGTAACTGCACAAAAAGAGAATTCAACGCCAATTTTCCACAGGCATTCTGTTTAATGACATTTTCTTTCACACTAGACACTAACCTCGCAACTTTTATTTTAATTGCCTTGCAAAAGAAGGCTTGTCTCTTTAAACTGATGCAGGCTTAAGGATATACCCGCAAATATAAAATCAAAGTGCACAGCACTTTTCTAGTGCGAATCAAAATCATTTATTGTAATTGTAATTGTAATTCACCGCTTATTGTTAAGAAATTGTAAAGAAATATCATATTATTAATTAAAATCATGCAACCGTACACCACTCCTGTTGCGACTTTCGGTGTGATTGTCCTGTCTCGGGAAGGACTTTGGAATGCTATGCTTATAATGAACAACCTACTCTACATTTTAATTCAGCGTATTTTCAACAGCAGCCTAAAAATAAATTGTAATTTAACATTGTCCTATTATGTATTGAACGAGGTTTGAAAAAATGCTAGGAATGTCCTATTTTGTCCTCATCTATACAACACATAAATGAAATAAAAATAAGTAATATATTAATACTGACGAAACCATTTGTACTAGCACATGTGTGTCATACCAATTAATGCAAAATGTATGCGTAGATATGAAAAATGTATAGGCAACTATTATGATATTGTATACATTAAGCCATTCATTTCACAATTAAGACCTCCCTAATGCAAACTTTAGTACATGTATACGGTTTATCTAAACATGCCACGATATTGTAATGATAATAGCAATGATAATAATAAAATAATGATACTAGTTCGTTAGGTATTCGGTTTGGAGGATTTTTATACAATAAGAAAGAAGGCCAATGCGGTGCCAGTGGGGTGTCACTGCTGCCAGAGTGCCGCGAATGTTGGTCACCGGAAGGGACTACTAATGGTTGCATTATGGGCTACTTGGGAACTACAGTTAACCAATCACAGAGTAGTTCAAACGCGTCGTCACGGGATCGAGGTCATTAAATCAAGTTCATATGCCTAGGTCACAATGGCTCTCATTGCTCTCATAAGCGTGATGAAATATAGGACAGTGCGCAGGAAAATAGGCGCGATAGTCTACGCACTGCATAGCACGATGATTGGTCAAGTATTTATAGGTCACTACGCGATGACGTAAAGAAGTAGTACACGGGAGCTTCAAAAATCGAGTCACTCCGCCATATTGCCCATTTACAAAGTCTATAGCTGCATTCACACGATAACAGCAAATATTGTGGTTATCTCGTGGTTTGCAATCTCAGAGGTATCTTGTGGTTATTTTGTGGTTAGCGCTCGTTTGAACACGCAAATTTCGTGGTTATCTTGTGGTTTCCAAACCACAAGATTGCGCGCACTGCAAAATATGCGCAATATCGTGGTTATCTTGTGGTTATCTTGTGGTTTCCAAGCCACAAGGTAACCACCATAGAGTAACTATAATATAAAGACTAGAGATTGAACTCGGCCAAAAAATCTGTCAAATTAGAAGCGATTTATCTAGGTCTTGAATATTCATGAGGCGCCGGATGATCCCATGTAATGCTATTTCTCACGTAAAAGTATTTGAAGTGTTTTGAAACTGTACAGCAGCGAAATTCTACTGGGCATGCGCAGTTCAACTTGCGCGCTGTATTTATATGATTTGCATATTTACGCACAAATTTTCTCATTAGCATATCATTATTATTCATGAGATGTTTTTTCTCTCATAAAAGCACGTGTAGTGTTTATGTACTACAATGTTGATTATGCTATGTTTTTTTTTAATGATTTCATCAGTTAACTATTTCCCTTGCTAAATGTACCATGTACAGCTTTGAGTTCTAATTTAGTCTTCATATTAAAGACAAAAATCCTACTGTTATGGGGCCAATTGTGTATGGGGGTGTAAGTTGGCATGCTAAACTGTTTTATAATTGGTGGAAATTGTTCTTATGGATTAGGCAATTTAATGGTTTAGATTGTTGTCTTTATTGTCAACAAGACTAGAGAGCAGCAATTAAGTTGTTGACCCCCCCCCCCCCCCCCCCCCCAAAAAAAAAAACCCAACAACAACAACAACAACAAACAAACAAACAACAGCAAACAACAACAAATTCACCTAAATTAATCCAACAGGTTACTTCTGGTTCTAATGTGTGCCACCACCAACATCAATATCAAACTTATCACTGATTATAAACCATCACAACTTAATTGATGTCATTCGATCACCATCGTAGTCATATTATTACTGCACATGCATGTCATCATAGCCTGTATCTAATACAGATTAAGTATTAAGTATGTAGGCCTGTCAGAATACACTTCTAAACAGCATTCACTTTTAATTGCACACCCTCTCATACCACACATACATAAATATACATGATAAATGTTCATTATAGGTTTCCATTAACATTTAATTTAAAAACAACAAACAGTCATATATAAATTAAACAGATCAAAGAAAATTTAACCAACCCAGTATAACTCCGGGGGGGGGGGGGGGGGGGGGCGGGGCACGCTCCCGAATTATTTTACAAAAACGTGAACAGACGGTAATGGTTTCCCACGCTAACTAGCGATTCGTATGATGTACTTTGCATAAAAGAATCAGATATTTATAATGCAAAACCCAACAATTCTAAAAGACCCCATGCAGATTATGGGGGAATTTCAATTGGGATGATGGATTGTTAAGGAAGGAATCAATACGTTATGGTTGAATGGTGTGACAAAGAATGCTTCAAAACGTCGAAGACAAAATATGTAGGTATGTCAGCGTCAAGCTCAAGCAAAACAATCCGTTTTATAACAACAAAAAGTGCACACCACATTTTAAGTGCGAATCAGAAGTATTTATTTGCCTCTATTAATGGTAAAGAATTGTTAACAAATGTCCTACTATCAATCGAAATCCATCTAACTATACCTGTTCGGGAAAAGCTTCGGGAAAATCCCAGCCATGTTTGATTGCTGCCCACTCACTGCCTCACAATTACAGAGTTCAATATCTCTGCCCCATTTCCCAATGTCTGTATGTGTCTCTAAAATAAAGTATTTAGGTATCTTCATACAGTCGCCCTTTATTAAATGGGCTACACGGTCTAGATGGCCTACTTTTCACAATTTGGCAATTTACATGTAATTCTAGCGGAAGAAAACTATTTTGGCAGTCATTTCTCATGGAATCAATAAATATTCCGGTAATTAGTAAATATCTAATTGTCCTGGGAACGCCCCTTTTAAATCGCCAAAATGTGACATAATCTAAAGAACGGACTAATGAACTAAAATCTGTAGATGACGCGTCATGACGTAAGCCAATGAATTGTCAATCACATATCGATCACGCTGCCGATTCCACAACCTAAATGTGGCTGCGGCGTAAACTGTCTGCTAAGTGAGATTTGTTATCAGAAAACTAGTCTTTAATCACTACTGTATTAATTTTCATGGCTCTTGTTTCGGCAGGCCTAGGTTTCAAGTCATCAACTATGGAATAAGTGTCAAGGTACGTTGTATTCTTTAGGTGATATAATTTTCAAGTAGCTACTATTATGCTATGTGTGCCTTGCAATACTGATGATATTCGTTTATAAAATGTCTGAACAATTTCCAGTTGACAGATGGCGATGAGTTTAACATACAAACAACAACAAAGAAGATCGAACAGCCTCGTTATTTGCAAAACAAATGCGTCCCTCATTCAAACTATACAGAGTGGCCCCAAAACGGAACGGCGCACTACCCAAACTAAAGTAAAAAATGAATTATGTCCATCGGATAGGGTATCGTTTAAAATGATCAGCGATACTAAGAACAGTCAATTTGGTGGTGTAGTTTGTTTTCTTTTAGGGCGCTGTGAGTGACAGCATGTTGTTCTCACTTTTTTGTAAATTTATATCGTGTCAGTTATTGATGAATCGCACACATCGCCTTTCATAGCGTTGAGCATCGCGCGTCATTGTAAGTGTGCACGTCGATGTATTAATTTGAGGTTTGTAACTGCACAAAAAGAGAATTCAACGCCAATTTTCCACAGGCATTCTGTTTAATGACATTTTCTTTCACACTAGACACTAACCTCGCAACTTTTATTTTAATTGCCTTGCAAAAGAAGGCTTGTCTCTTTAAACTGATGCAGGCTTAAGGATAATACCCGCAAATAATAAAATCAAAGTGCACAGCACTTTTCTAGTGCGAATCAAAATCATTTATTGTAATTGTAATTGTAATTCACCGCTTATTGTTAAGAAATTGTAAAGAAATATCATATTATTAATTAAAATCATGCAACCGTACACCACTCCTGTTGCGACTTTCGGTGTGATTGTCCTGTCTCGGGAAGGACTTTGGAATGCTATGCTTATAATGAACAACCTACTCTACATTTTAATTCAGCGTATTTTCAACAGCAGCCTAAAAATAAATTGTTATTTAACATTGTCCTATTATGTATTGAACGAGGTTTGAAAAAAATGCTAGGAATTTCCTATTTTGTCCTCATCTATACAACACATAAATGAAATAAAAAATAAGTAATATATTAATACTGACGAAACCATTTGTACTAGCACATGTGTGTCATACCAATTAATGCAAAATGTATGCGTAGATATGAAAAATGTATAGGCAACTATTATGATATTGTATACATTAAGCCATTCATTTCACAATTAAGACCTCCCTAATGCAAACTTTAGTACATGTATACGGTTTATCTAAACATGCCACGATATTGTAATGATAATAGCATTGATAATAATAAAATAATGATACTAGTTCGTTAGGTATTCGGTTTGGAGGATTTTTATACAATAAGAAAGAAGGCCAATGCGGTGCCAGTGGGGTGTCACTGCTGCCAGAGTGCCGCGATTGTTGGTCACCGGAAGGGACTACTAATGGTTGCATTATGGGCTACTTGGGAACTACAGTTAACCAATCACAGAGTAGTTCAAACGCGTCGTCGCGGGATCGAGGTCATTAAATCAAGTTCATATGCCTAGGTCACAATGGCTCTCATTGCTCTCATAAGCGTGATGAAATATAGGACAGTGCGCAGGAAAATAGGCGCGATAGTCTACGCACTGCATAGCACGATGATTGGTCAAGTATTTATAGGTCACTACGCGATGACGTAAAGAAGTAGTACACGGGAGCTTCAAAAATCGAGTCACTCCGCCATATTGCCCATTTACAAAGTCTATAGCTGCATTCACACGATAACAGCAAATATTGTGGTTATCTCGTGGTTTGCAATCTCAGAGGTATCTTGTGGTTATTTTGTGGTTAGCGCTCGTTTGAACACGCAAATTTCGTGGTTATCTTGTGGTTTCCAAATCACAAGATTGCGCGCACTGCAAAATATGCGCAATATCGTGGTTATCTTGTGGTTATCTTGTGGTTTCCAAGCCACAAGGTAACCACAATATACTTGTAAGATTTAGCGCAGAATGAGCGCGCGATAAGCGCGCGACTGCTCGCAGCAGGGGGGTGTCACTCAGGGGGGTGTCACTGCTGCCAGAGTGCAGCGATTTTTGCTCACCGGAAGAGCCCACAACTGGTTGCATTATGGGCTACTTGGGAACTACAGTTAACCAATCACAGAGTAGTTCAAACGCGTCGTCACGGGATCGAGGTCAATAAAACAAGTTCATATGCATACGTCACAATGGCTCCCATTGTTCTCATAAGCGTGATGAAATCTAGGACAGTGCGCAGGAAAATAGGCGCGATAGTCTACGCACTGCATAGGCATGATGATTGGTCCAGTATTTCTAGGTCACTACGCGATGACGTAGAGAAGTGGGCTACGGGAGCTTCAAAAATCGGTTCACTCCGCCATGTTGCCCATGTACAAAGTCTATGGGACACGTGACTTGCGCGCGTTAAGTGAGCCTTCTAGTTATAAACGGGTTGGTTTGTTTATTCATACTTCTATGGTGTCACTGCTGCCAGAGTGCCGCGATTTTTGGTCATCGAAAGGAATACCACTGCAGGTTGCATTATGGGATACTTGGGAATTACATAAACCAATCACAGAGCAGTTCATACGCGTCGTCACCAGATCGAGGTCAATAAAACATAGAAGTATGAATAAACAAACCAACCCGTTTATAACTAGAAGGCTCACTTAACGCGCGCAAGTCACGTGTCCCATAGACTTTGTACATGGGCAACATGGCGGAGTGAACCGAATTTTGAAGCTCCCGTAGCCCACTTCTCTACGTCATCGCGTAGTGACCTAGAAATACTGGACCAATCACATAGAAGTATGAATAAACAAACCAACCCGTTTATAACTAGAAGGCTCACTTAACGCGCGCAAGTCACGTGTCCCATAGACTTTGTACATAGGCAACATGGCGGAGTGAACCGATTTTTGAAGCTCCAGTAGCCCACTTCTCTACGTCATCGCGTAGTGACCTAGAAATACTGGACCAATCACCATGCTATGCAGTGCGTAGACTATCGCGCCTATTTTCCTGCGCACTGTCCTAGATTTCATCACCTTATGAGAACAATGGGAGCCATTGTGACGTATGCATATGAACTTGTTTTATTGACCTCGATCCCGTGACGACGCGTTTGAACTACTCTGTGATTGGTTAACTGTAGTTCCCAAGTAGCCCATAATGCAACCAGTTGTGGGCTCTTCCGGTGAGCAAAAATCGCTGCACTCTGGCAGCAGTGACACCCCCCTGACCAATCATCATGCTATGCAGTGCGTAGACTATCGCGCCTATTTTCCTGCGCACTGTCCTAGATTTCATCACGCTTATGAGAACAATGGGAGCCATTGTGACGTATGCATATGAACTTGTTTTATTGACCTCGATCCCGTGACGACGCGTTTGAACTACTCTGTGATTGGTTAACTGTAGTTCCCAAGTAGCCCATAATGCAACCAGTTGTGGGCTCTTCCGGTGAGCAAAAATCGCTGCACTCTGGCAGCAGTGACACCCCCCTGCAATAAAACAAGTTCATATGCATACGTCACCATAGATCCCATTGTTCTCAAGCGTGATACAATCTAGGACAGTGCGCAGGAAAATAGGCGCTATAGTCTAGCGCACTTCATAGCATGATGATTGGTCAAGTCTTTCTAGGTCACTACGCGATGACGTCTAGTGGTATTCCTTTTGTGCTTCAAAAATCGGTTCACTCCGCCATGTTGCCCATGTACAAAGTCTATGGGACACGTGACTTGCGCGCGATAAGTGAGCCTTCTAGTTATAAACGGGTTGGTTTGTTTATTCATACTTCTATGGCTCGCAGTCTATTTTTTTTGTTACCGTCTGAACACAATCAGCTTCGAAACTCGTTGTTTGGGTTGACCTCATGACAAAAATATGCTTCCGGTGTGAAAACAAGTCAAGTGAGTGCGCGTAACCTCAAATGAGAAAGGCGCGCACACTACTTCCGGTTTTAATTCTTAAGAATTGCAACCCTCGAGAATTGGCATCGTTTGAACACACATTTTGCATTCTTAAGAGTTGCAATTCTTGAGAACTGCAATTCTTAAGAATTGGCTTTCATCGTCTGAATCAGGGGGGTCATACTGCGCGCTAATCTTGGAAACGTTTAGTCTAAGATCGAGACCCTCGATCGCATGCTGAACAGAGCGCGACCAACGAGAGAGGTCTGCGTAACATCAGTATTCGCTGATCACGAGGCCTCGGCTGGCAGCCATCATCGCTGTTGTGCAGATATCTCTCATTGGCGGCTATCTATTATGGGTGGTGGGATTATTTTGTAGCATGCGATCGAGGGTCTTAAATCATAGACTACAAACTACCCAGCATTCCATGTTAGCCAGTCCATGAACCGTTTTCCCTAACCGGCCATGTTTGCTGCGTGTTAAGGCTTTGGGAAAATTAGCGCGCAGTGCGTAGATTCTCTTCTAGTTATTTATTTACTAATCCTATGGTCTGAATACGGCTTATGGGACACGTGACTTGCGCGCGTTAAGTGATCCTTCTAGTTATAGACAGATTGGTTTGTTTATTCATACTTCTATGTGCTGTGCATAATCTGCCGCGGGATGGGAGAAAAGGGCGTGCGTGGATGGCAAATATGGAAGAGAAACCACCCAGTCATTGCGTTAGCACGTAGAGGGCTCACTTCCATGAAAGGCCGCTCGAATTACTCTAAACGTAGCACAAATTACAGAGCAGTCTCAAAGTCTAAGCGCTTATTATTATCCCTGGTCATTTGGCACAGGTTTGACCCGCACACGTATCTTAAACACCTACTAAACTCCGAGGAATGATGAAGAAAGAGAGTAAAAGGCCGAAGACCGCTGAGAGCCGAGTAAAACCGTTAAACCCTATTACACAACATTTATGACAGTGTGGCTTTAGGTTGCATTTGATTTACATTTCATTGAATGCAATGGTATGTTACCACGCGTCTTTTATATCAAATTACATGATACTTGTGTGTGTTTTTTGTTCTGATTTGCCCCCGGACAAAACAAATAAATAAATACAAAATAAGCAACATAACTTTGTATTATCTGTCACGAATTTACAATATGTATTTTGAACAAATTAAACATTAAATGTTCACTTTCTCTTAATCGTGTGTTCTATGTCCAGATTGTCCACCAATATTACAGGTATATGACATTCCCTCGTCCATGAGAGTTAGCGTGTCACACCACGGGCCAGGGGGCGTGGCAACCTTTTCCTGTGACCCGGGATGGACGCTGATCTATGACGGCTCAATAATCTGCGGTTCATACGGCGAGTGGATCGAGATCGGGAGTCTGCCTGCCTGTTTTGGCGAAACTACAGGTAAAACATTAACGGTGGATTATACAAGTAATACAGAATGTATGTAAAATGTAATACAATGTATACAGAAATACAATTTGCAATACATCATGTAACAATAACATGGTTAAAAAAAAACATAAGATATAGTTATAATGTTGATAAGAGGTACTTGTCTCCTGACTATTATACGTTATATGATGATATCGGGGGTTTTAAGGTAATCTAGTAACTCTGTTAATATGTGCAAAATTGATCAAAGGCTGGAACAGTGTATATTGTTGTAATCTAATATGTCCACAGGGTTCTGCTTAGAAAGTTCAAGTCAAATGGACGTTTTATGGCCGAGTAATGATCAAAATGCAAATTGGCACTCACTCATTGCATTCACTTTGAACACGGCGGTTCCGCCGATTCGTTGGATAAGTTGACATCTGATCACCTGAATCGTACACATATATATTTGTACTGAAAGGGAAATTCGAAAAACCGAAAGCTGTCCCATATTTATTATTAGTTTGTGTTTTTGTATTCGAATACAACAAGGTAAAGGGGAACCGCTGGAATTCGAAATTTCCCTTTAAAAGCGACTATATAACGCTTACATTTAGCATAATTAGGAACTGTAAACATATTTGCTTTCATTGTATGCACCTGTGTTGTGGAGCCAAACTCAAATTCAATGGGTAGTACAGTTTTGGCAACCTGCGCTGTAACATTACTAACTAATAGTTATAACCACCCAAAAACTACACAACATTACAAACGTTTGTGTGATGCACACAATATATTGTTGACATGAACGTGTATATATTTGTACACCCCCATATCTCACTCAACTGTGCACCCTTGCACAAATTCCCTTCCACTTGCAGCTCATTGTATCTGTTCCAGAGTGTTGCCCCTTTGTTCCATTTCCAGCTCATTCATAAGCTCACTTATGTGATAGCTTTCTAGCTGCCTCTTGACTCACCATGCCATGCCAAGTAGCACTTGGCACTATTTATGGTGTTCCTGTCCGCTCAAGCCTGATACAGCTTATACAACCCGCACGATTGTATCCTACCTTTCTCATGTGTGTATGCACCCCAGCTTGTTTTTGGTCCCATCTTCCACCTTCATGTGGGTATGCACTTTATGTTTAGTTCAGTTACTTGTCATCAATTGTTTCGCCTGAAGAAAAATCTGCCAGATGTTATAGCATGCGGCTCCATTGATTTACAGGCTGTTCAGTTAAGTCATCTGTAATGTGGTATTTAGTTATGGTGGAGTTATTGAAGGTATAGTGAAATTCCGGCATTGATCCAGGACTGTGTATAACTCTGATTATGCCTATATTGATAATACAACAATCTTATTTTCGAAGAAATCCATAAGTTGGGCCAATAAAAGTAAATGTCCTGCAATTGTGTGGCTCTCTTTCGCATCGGCGTTTTATGCCCCTATAAAAGGTAGACATAGCCTGCGGAGCGCGCGTGTGGCGTACGTGGCTAACTGGTCATGACGTCACAGTCATGTTACACCACAGCACAGGGTGCAAAGTACGAATATGCATGATTTACATGCAGAGCCTTTACTTTGACTTGCTAGTAAAGTTGTATTTGCTTGAAAATTGCGGATTGACTAAAAATGCATTGTACATGTAGTAGGATGCAGCGACACATAATATTGTTGATCCTCCATCATGCATACCTAAACAAATGTTTGCAAAATATTGACCAAAATCTAAATAATACCTCTCTGTCAGCGTGAGTAGATGCACGCAGCGCGCACGTCTATGATAATAGAGTACAAAGCTATGCTGAGATTGTCTACATGTGACGTCACAACGATGACGTAATTTGTCTTCGCCCGGGCTCATTTTTGTTAACCGTCCTAAAGTGAATTAACACATTGATTGTTTTATCTAACCGGGTTTTCCAACGAGGAAAGTATGTTTTTATTAAAAATATTCATGAAAATCTAACTAAGATACAGTAAACACAATTTTGAGGTAGTTTTCTTGTATGCGGAACTTTAATATTGGTTTGTAATTAAGTGGTGCATGGTTTCATGACTAAACTCTGTTACTCTTTTACCAGAACTCAATTATCCCTTTAATGTATTGTCCATTTATATTAAATGGCTCGTGAAATGATATAGTTCGGTCCTTCTGCACTGATATAATACAAATTAATAATGCACATTACCGTACAAAATTGAATATGTATAGAAAGAGTTATTATGATTTATAATAGTATTATATAGAGTATTATAATTACATGTACTACAATCATAATTGTTACTTTCTATGTGAGTTACATTCTTTATTATTTTAATTCCAGACTTTCCTACCTGGGCAATCTACGTGATTGTCGCCGTCGGGGTGGGACTCCTAACTTGCATGTCTTGTGTGGCCGGGATAATCAAGAAGATGCGCACATCTTATTCAGAAAGGAGGTAATTATAACGTGTTAAAGATGATAATGTATGGTAGTTGATAATGCAATGCTCCGTTTTTCCAAATTATATGTACGGTGTATCCCTTAACCAGAAATTAACGTGAATAGGTAATCTATTGTTTAATGTTTACATCACTGCCAAACTGTTTTTCATTCCTAATACTGTACTATAATTATACAGAATCAGTATCGCATACATGACTAATAACTTACATCTGAAATGGTTTTCTGAAAATCGTAATAAAAAAAAAAAAAAAGCTTTATATGCATTTTGCTACATTGGTTTTCTATGCTTCTGAGAGTCGAGAACAAACATCTGCTTCGTCTTGCAACCTTCTGTTTCCTGTTTGCAGGTGATAGGGTGCAGGTGATAGGTACATACATCGACACAGTAGGGTGCGTGTATGCTCAACTTCCGAAGGCAGAATCGGCGTTTTGAAACGCTCTTCCAAAATGCTCATTCAAAACGTTTACGGGGGTACTGTTTATGCTCAACTTTTTGGCAGTTTGACAACGAGCTAATTTCATAAACATGCACCGAGCTGGCTACTTGACACAAGAAGCGTGTCATTTGAATTGAGTGTACGTACGTGAACCGGAAAGGTGTTTATACACTCTAAAAAACACCCGGGCCAGAAATGACCCGGAAAAGAGTCTGTTGGGGCCACACTCCGTTCAGGGTCAACACATTACTCGGAATAGGGTCACGAAGACCCGGAATGCGGTCACATCTGACCCCATTCCGAGTCATTGTTTTGACCTGGAATGGAGTGTGGCCCCAACGGACTCTTTTCCGGGTCAGTCTGACCCGGGTGTTTTTAGAGTGTATGACGTCATTTAAATGTTTCTATACGTGATGTTGCGTTTATGCTTCCCCAGAAACCCTGATTTTGGAGAATCGCCGATCGTAAACGCACAATTTTGTGTGTTTTGAATCAGCATTTCAAAACGGCGATTATAAGGAAATGAGTCGGGACACAGCAGCGTTTTGAACTAAACGCGTTTGAGAAGCCTGATTTTGACCGCAAAAAGTTAGCATAAACGTTTGTTCATCTCGTGATAATCGACCGTCAACATGGGTTTCGTTGTTCAAAGGACACGCTTTTTTTTAGAGACGCTGTACTGGATTATACTCACATGCTGAATAGACTAGTTTGTTTCCGTGTACAGTGTCTACATTCCCCTAATATAAATCAACGCTTGTCGAATAAGAGCCCAGCATGACAACATGACATGCATGCGAGATTGATTTCAGTTGCTAAAATCGTGCCATGTTACTAAAACATACTACTATACGAATTATTAGGAATACTTTTTACCTGGAACAATATGAACACCTTGCAGGTTTGGCACTAATATTACATTTGAAACACGATTAGAAAGAACACTGGGTAAACAGGCGTTGTTGTATACATGCTATAATTATGTGTGTGTGTTTGTGTGTGTGTGCGTTTGTGTTTGTGTGTGTGTTTGGATGCATATTTTTTCATCAATGATTTGTTTTCTACGTACAAAATACATTTAACATCTATGTCGATCAAATCCTAACACGCTTACCCCTACAATTACAGATTACTTAATGCCACATTTCCTCTTTAGATATATACCAGAATGCGTATTTTCCAGTCCAAATATGCACAATTTTCCTCCCAGTGCTCAGTCGCTTCCTACCCTCGCAATATCTCACTATCGCTTCTGGCTCAATGTTGACAACTCTGCACCCATAAGTCACTAGGAAGTTATCTTATTATATTATGTTTGATTTAAGACCGCTATAATGCACCCATTTTGCAATTGGCGTGGCTAATATAAAGGTGATGCCGCCTGTGCCAGACTGGTGGTGGCAAACTGACTTAGTTTGTTTAGGTTTCATGTTCGCATGTTGATGCAAAATGTTTTTGAATTTTCTATTTCTGTCTTTCCTTGTCAGTGCGCCGGCCACCACCCTCCGCAGAGATGCAATAGTAAGTATTGTAATTATGTAGGCTTTGTTTTCATAGTAGTAGTACAACTTTAACATGGATATTTGTATTTGTATAGGCTAAACTAATTAACTTTATTCTATCACGTTTCGTTTTGTTAACAATGTGCGTCCTTTGAAAGTAATACAAATACCTATGCCTACATAGCAACAGTTTTAAAAATGAAAATACGCTAATGAAGTTAGCACAATCTGGCGAATGGTTGATGAACTGTGGATTTATGTGAGTTGATATAAAACATGTACACACTAAGTTATTTGTGCCGTTCGCATCGTAAATTGATTATACAAAGATGTCAAAGTAATGAACGGAAAGTTTAGGTATATTATTGACGACATTATGGAAAATTTGAAACATATGCTGATGATGCCCTTTTTTCAGCCGGTTTAATTAATGTTAGTCCGAGTCGGTAACTATATATTCATTCGTGTTTGCATCTAAATCATGTGATACTTTTTCCGATTATTTTCCATTTAGTCAGCGCCAGCTCGTAACACGATGAATCAATAGTAAGTATTATAATTGTAAGTTATTTAAGAACATTTGCCCGTGATCCATGTACCTGATTTGACCCACAATTATATTTCTGACTGTTCAGAAGAGTTTCAAAATAAGTAAGTTCCTGGTAAGATGTATGCCACATGTGTGTAAGCCTTATTTGCAACGTTTCCGTTGTACACACATTGATACTGATTAAAGAGAGCAAAGACAAATGGGATTCTAACGGGATCCTGTTATAATCCCATTTTCTTTGCACTCTTAGATAATATTCTGGTCAGTTTCCTTAAATGTTTGAATAATACTGAAATAATACATTTATTGCAGGTAAATCATTTGATGCCTACAATCTATAGTATGATAGCTTTCAGATGATATCTAAACAAAACTTGGTAAGGGTGAGGGACATCCCGGAAAAAAAAGAAAAACACGAAGTTGTATCATTTTAATCAAACTTCTCAGCTTTTTTTTTTTTTCAATTACTTTACAAGGATTTTAAGGCAAAAGTTCACATCATTCACTACAAAGTTGCATATAAAAGATCGTAACGAATCCACCCCTGTTGCAATTTTTGTTGCTAATATAAGTTATGTGCTTGCCAAAGTGACCCATGATTATCAGTGTGTTTATGGTCCGATGATGATTGAAATGTTCTGAATATTCCTTTTTATTCGTGAACAGTGGCCGGCCACCCCTCTGCAGGGATGCGCGTGTAAGTTATCTGTCATCATACAGGCCGTATTTAGCATAGCAGTAGAACCCAATTTGATATGGATATTTGTAACTTCATTGCGCTTAAATAATGAACGTTATTATATCAACGTTAACATTGGTTATTAATTTGCGTAATGTTCAAGTAGACACGTAATCACACGAGTTACTAGAGGACAGCCCACCTTCTGTAGCTATCGCTTACATTAGTAGATGTATGGCCATAGGGCTAATGAATCGGAGATAGGCGTCGCCTTATGTGCCAACTTTGACACGGGAAAGACTTTAACTTGAACTTTGTTCACATATACGTAAGCCTATATAACCAACAATTTTGGAAATGAAAATACGCTAATCATGTTAGCACAAATTGACAAATGGTTTATACAATGTTATTCACATGAGTTGATAAGTATGCACACTGAGTTATTTGTGCCGTTCCATCTTAAATAAATTATATAAAAAGAGATTTCCAAGAACTACTTAAAGGAACTACAGCGGTCTAGATGGTCTAATTTTCACAAGTATGCTCTCTATAAATATTTTTTCCTCAAGAAAAATAATCTGACATTCATTTACTCCAAAAAAAAAAAAAAAAAAAAAAAAAATCGATTTTGTGGCAATTAGTATATAATTGTCCGGGGAACGCCCCTTTAAAAACTACAACATGTGACGTCATCTATAGAACTTTGCCCTGTACACGACGCCTATCTAAGGATTTTGTAGATGACGTAAGCCAATGAATTGTCAATCACATGTCAATCACGTTGCTGATTCTGGACCATACATGCGTCGGGGGGGGGGGGGGGGGGCATAAACTGACAGATTTGTTCGGCAGACCTAGTTATAAAGTCATCAATTGTGACTTTACACAAAAAACGACCAATAAGTCGGGAAAACTGATTTTGCTGATTTTCATATAGCATTAAAGTAGTAGTGACTACCTTTAAAATGGTACATAATTTGTCGTATTGGGACTTAGCAAACCCTTTCAAAATGAATGCCAAAGATATGGAATATGACTGATGCATTTTTAAAATAAGGGAGAAACGAGCCGCTTAAAAGACCTGTGTTCATTCATGGGCTGTATAAAATCACATTTATTAAATAAAAAAATTATATTTAAACACGATTTCTGATGCTCAAACATTTTCAGAAGGTAGATTAAGATATGCTTATTCAGGAAATACCAAAATCCTAAATCTCATATTTTGAACCAAATTTGACTGTTTTAGCTAATAAAAGAGAAACTACCACAACGACATAACGGTCGTTTTGTGGTGTAAGGTCACAATTATAGAATAAATACCAAAGTACTTATTGAGTTCTTTTCAGAACAGTTCTACAATTTGAGAGTTCTTGGTCATTTGAATATGTATGTTACATGTGTAAGCCATAGTTGCAACAATACATACTCAAGTATAATTGCTATTGAATTATTGAAATAACTAATCTCTTACAACAATACCATAATAAAGTCAACATTAGTACATTTTCTGGTTGGGCCATTCCTACATACTCTTTAATCTCAGCAGTCCGATGATATAATTGGTTAAATAGTAGTATTATACTAACAACCTTGAAGTAATAAGGGAGAGACAGCAACATGCAGTTAGATAATTTGTATAACAAATACCTATGCCTACATAGCACCAGTTTTAAAATGATACTACGTTAATGAAGTTAGCAAAAACTGGTGTATGGTTGATAAACTGTGAATTTGTGTGAGTTGATAGATACATGTACACACTGAGTTATTTGTGCCGTTCCACCGTAAATTAATTATACAAATATATCGAAGTAATGAACGGAACTCTTAAGGTATACGAGTATTGTTGACGACATTATATATGGCATATTTGAAACATATGCTGATGATGCCCTTTTTTCAGCTGCTTTAATTAATGTTAGTCCGAGTCGGTAACTATATGTATTCATTCGTGTTTGCATCTAAATCATGTGATACTTTTCCGGATTATTTCCCATTTAGTCCAGCGCCAGCTCGTAACACGATGACTCAATAGTAAGTATTATCATTTAAAGCTATTTGAGAACATTTGCCCGTGATCCATGTACATGATTTGACCACAATTATATTTCTGACTGTTCAGAGGAGTTTCAAAATAAGTAAGTTCCTGGTAAGATGTATGCCACATGTGTGTAAGCCATAGTTACAACGTTCCGTTACACACATTGATACTGATTAAAAGAGAGCAAAGACAAATGGGATTCTAACGGGATCCTGTTATAATCCCATTTTCTTTGCACTCTTAGATAATATTTCTGATCAGTTTCCTTAAATGTTTGAATTAATACTGAAATAATACATTATTGCAGGTAAATCATTTGATGACATAATATGTTAAACCAGAACACCGTAATGAAGGCACAATATATTTACATTTTCTGATTGGGCAATGCCTACAATCCCTAGTATGATAGCTTTCAGATGACATCTAAACAAAACTTGGGTAAGGGTATGACATCCCGGAAAAAAAAAAACACGAAGTTACATTATTTTAATCAAACTTCTCAGCTTTTTTGTCCAATTACTTTAAAAGTTTTTTAAGGCAAAAGTTCACATCATTCACTACAAAGTTGCATATAAAAGATCGTAACGAAACCACCCCTGTTGCAATTGTTGTTGCTAATATAAGTTATGTGCTTGCCAAAGTGACCCATGATTATCAGTGTGTTCATGGTCCGATGATGATTGAAATGTTCTGAATATGCCTTTTTCTTCGTGAACAGTGGCCGGCCACCCTCTGCAGGGATGCGCGTGTAAGTATCTGTCATCATACAGGCCGTATTTAGCATAGCAGTAGAACCCAATTTAATATGGATATTTGTAGCTTCATTGCGCTTATATAATGAACGTTATTATATCAACGTTAACATTGGTTATTAATTTGCGTAATGTTCAAGTAGACACGTAATCACACGAGTTACTAGAGGACAGCCCACCTTCTGTAGCTATCGCTACATTTAGTAGATGTATGGCCATAGGGCTAATGAATCGGAGATAGGCGTCGCCTTATGTGCCAACTTTGACACGGGAAAGACTTTAACTTTAACTTTGTTCACATATACGTAAGCCTATATACCAACAATTTTGAAATGAAAATACGCTAATCATGTTAGCACAAATTGACAAATGGTTTATACAATGTTAATTCACATGAGTTGATAAGTATGCACACTGAGTTATTTGTGCCGTTCCATCTTAAATTAATTATATAAAAGAGATTTCCAAGAACTACTTAAAGGAACTACAGCGTCTAGATATAAATAATTTTTCCTCAAGAAAAATAATCTGACAGTCATTTACTCCAAAAATAAATCAATTTTGTGACAATTAGGATATAATTGTCCGGGGAACGCCCCTTTAAAAAACGTCATGTGACGTCATCTATATAACTTTACCCCGTACATGACGCCTATCTAAGATTTGTAGATGACGTAAGCCAATGATTTTTCAATCACATTTCAATCACGATGCTGATTCTGGAACCTACATGCGGCGGGGGATGGGGGGGGGGGGGGGGGGGCGGGTGGGGGCATAAACTGGCAGATCTTTTTCGGCAGACCTAGTTAAAAAAGTCATCAATTATGGAATAGGAGCCAAAGTACATATTGAGTCCTTTTCAGAACAGTTCTACAATTTGAGAGTTCCTGGTCATATGAATATGTATGGTACATGTGTTATCCATTGTTGCAACAATACATAGTCAAATATAATTGCTATTGAATTTTTGGAATAACTTATCTGTTACAACAATACCATAATAAAGTCAACATTAGTACATTTTCTGATTGGGCGATTCCTACATACTCTTTAATGTCAGGTTTCCGATGATATAATTGGTTAAAAAGTAGTATTATACTTACAACCTTGAAGTAATAAGGAGTATAAATTGGTACCTGGTCGGGTGTTATTTAGCCTGGGCGCTATCATATGGCTGCCATTGCCTAGTATGCTCCCCGGGGAGTTGAGATGGTGCGCAAGATAATTGTGCGGGTTTGACCTGTACCTGATGACCAAGGGTAATAATAAGCGCATAGGGACATGCTTGTACTTATGTGTTATGCGCTATATAAAAGTGGTTAATTATTATTATTATTATTGTTACATAATTTGTATAATTTTGTTCAGCTTTGTTTCAAAACACTTTATTAATATTTCAAGGCAACAGTTTTTAACACACGAGGGAGTTTGTTTTTGCATTGAACCAATTAAAACACTTATAATATCCCACTGACTCCGGGAACCGAGTGGGTTATTAAACATATTCCGATGTTGATGGAAATATATTGAATATTCATATGTTTTCTTTATTAGTGTCCCTTCAGGTGCACCCCCTCGAACAGTGAGCGTGTAAGTATAATCATGCAGGCCCCATTCATATTGCACTATTATAATTGTACAAGTTAGAATTTAATTTTCTCTGCATTACCCTATACAGAGCGTATCAAAAAAGTGTTACATTGTTGAACATTTGTTAAAAATTACATTTGTATATATTTAGCAATTTTTTTTTTCATGTCGATGGATGCCTAATAGACTCACCTATCAAGTGCCACTAACAAAACAAATGTTTGTTCAGCTTGGGCGAACACTGACTGTTTTTGTACAGAGTGTGAAAAATGGCTTGCGCCAATTTGAAAGAAGAGGGACAATTAAACCAGCAGACCATGATATTATCAGTACTCTCATTCATACAAATTGCTCTTTGCCATTAATTTAAGATTATTTTATGATAGTGTAATCATTTTGTGGCAATTTTCTATCATCTTTTAACTGATTTCATTGCTTTATGCATGCTTGAGAATAAATAAGCCATAGATTGATAGATAATGAAAGTATTTGCGTCAATAATGACAATATTTCCAGTCTGTCCTCATTAACGATGCAAATCCTTCAATTGAGTGTGAAGCATGCAGAAGATGACCCAGAAGCATGAACGAATATTCATGTTGCTAGATTGCTGGGCTGATTGATTGGATTGATTGATTGATTTATTGATTTATTGATTGATTGATTGATTGATTGATTGACTGATTGATTGATTAAGTGATTGATGGATTGATGGATTGATGGTCTGACGGATGGATGGATGGATGGATGGATGGATGGATGGATGGATTGATTGATTGATTGATTGATGGATGGATTGCTGGATTGATTGATTGATGGAAGGATTGATTAATTGAATGATGGATTGATGGATTGATTCATAATTGATTTCTCATTGATTGATTGAGGAATCGGTTGAATGATTTAAGATTAATTGATTTGGTACTTTTTGAATAGATGACTGACATGTGGTTTTGATGTGTCAGTGTTTTACAAAAGATGTTGAAGTAGTAACCCATTATTGATTCTCACCCATGCATAACACAATGAAATCAGTTTAATTATGATCGAAAATTGCCACAAAATTATTACACAATCATAAAATATTCTTAAACTTATGGCAAAGAACAATTTGTTTGAATGGGTGTACTTATTCGGTCTGCTGGTTTAATTGTCCCTCTTCTTTCAATTTGGCGCAAGGCATATTTGACACGCTGTACACAAACTGTCAGTGTTCGGCCAAGCGTGAACGAAAATGTATTTTGTTAGTGGCACTTGATAGATGAGACCATTGGGCATCCATCGACATGAACAAATCTTATACAAATACACACATGTAATGTTGACAATTTGTTCAAAAGTGTAATAACACCTTTTTTGATACACCCGGTATGTGAGTCTAAATTGACGTTATAATATTTGATTTTGATTAGTGTTACAAAGTATGCGTCCTGTAAACAACAATACGAACACAAATGAATACCTATTATACAGTCTTGAAAAAGAAAATACAATTCAAATGAACATTGTCCAAATCCACGAATCTTCTTTGGAAGTCGTGTTGTTCTCTTATACCTTTAAATGTTGTGTTACAAATGAAAGCATGGACCATGTTTCGGTTAAAATGTTCGGATTCTTAATTACTGACTTGAAAGGTTTAACTGCGTACACGGTCAGTGCAATGAGTTAGCGCATATTATGACCTTGTATTTTCGCTGACAATTACGCCTCCAACACCTCAAGTCGTTTCGTGAATTCCGTAATCATGGCGATTCTTGCTATGTGAACGACGAAATCTTTGTCTCTTATTATGTTTGTTAAAGATGAACTAGCTCCTTTCTACTAAGAGGACTTGTCACGTACACTGTCCAAGCTGCATTTATGTACTCCCTACTCTTGCGACATCCGGCACAACTGTGTTTACGGAGTTGTAGCTTTGTAAACCATGCACACTGACTACGTAGTGCGAGGTTAACGCACGACTCCTACTGGTTCTGGGGACACGTCATTGCACTGCTCTGTGTGCATTTTTGAGTTTGACGGCGCCCCTCCTCAAAACCCTGTTAACCCTTTACATACGGGAACTTCGTGGGATAGGACAAGGTGCAAGGGTGACTAAATTATAAATGCATGTTGACTTTTGTTGATCTGTAATCATTAATACATCACACATATTTTGACTGTTTGATGTACATTTGTGTCATAATTTGTTTATTATTTGGTATATTACTTGTATTAAACCTGCTAAGTTTCACCCAAAACAAACCCATCCAGAAGCTTATGACTTTTCCGACATCATTATGCCAGGCAATTCATCAGTCAGCTAGATGAACAAAAGGCATTGGTATGTCTCTTCCCTCAACTGACCACCTGTTCACAATAGCACTGCATGTTCTTATACAATGGCCACTCACCATGAAAAGAATGTTGTCAACGAAAACATGCAATGCTATTATGAACAGGTAGTCAGTTGATTGGAAGGGACATACCAATGTCTTTTGTTCATCTAGCTGACTGATGAATTGACTGGCATATGATGTCAGAAAAGTCATAAGCTTATGGATGTGTTGTTAGGGGTGGAGCTTAGCAGGTAGAATACAAGTAATAGAAAAAAAAATAATGGAAAAATATGACACAAATCAAAAAGTAAAAGAATATGTGATGTATTCATTATAACAGATCAGCCAAAGTCAACATGCATGTGTAATTAACTCACCCCTTTTCAATATCCAAAGATGTAATAACAACATTCTCTATGTAACATAATAACAATTGTGGCATCATTATAGTTAAGATTAGTGCACGATAACAAGTATAATGTAATATAATTAGTATACAGAACAATCTAAAAACCCGGTATTCATCTCAATAAAGAAAATCAGCATTTAAACGTATGCACCATGATACATAGCAAACGTTGTTTTGTTGCTCACATTTGGTAGAATATGTATCCTGTTCATTCTATATTTCAGTGCGATACCCATGTCACAGCTCCCACCATCGCGCCAGCAACGCTATTACATGTATTAGTCGTAAGTATACCATCAATTATTTCAATGAAACAGAGATTTACTTTGAATTCTCAAACTCTCTTCTCCAGAAGCGTTCATATACATGTATCGTGTAGATGTGGTACCATATTGGTTGGCTTATGGTAATACAATTATCACATGATTTTGCTTGTGTTCAATATCTTTCCATTCACAAATATATGTACGAGCTGATTGCATGAAACGTTGGCTTATACAATATGAAACATTGATATAATAATGTTTTTAAACATCGCATATTTTTCTAAAGAAATGTTAATTTCATTTCATTTCAAAGACTTTATTTTCTGCCATCAAACAAATCAGTTACAACAAATATGGATAATTATATAAAATATAATGTATGCAAACAATATACACAATATAGCACAACATTATACGTTGGGCCACCCCAGCTAGCCACCTGACGTCGGGCCGATGTCGGAATTTGGTTGCCGGATGTCGGCATATCGCCGTTGGCTCGAGGTTAAAATGTCCGCCAGCCCAACATCGTCACGACGTCATTTTTGTGATATATTGGCATAACGTCATTTTCCGACAATGGCCCAACATCATGTCATGAGATGATGTTGGGCCATTGTCGGAAAATGACGTTATGCCAATATATCACAATAATGACGTCGTGAAGATGTTGGGCTGGCGGACATTTTAACCTCGAGCCAACGGCGATATGCCGACATCCGGCAACCAAATTCCGACATCGGCCCGACGTCAGGTGGCTAGCTGGGACTGCGTGTATAAAGAAAGAAAGCAGAAGGTCACCGTTATAAGCAAAAGCTTGAGCAGACGGTCAACCGAGCTAAAATACAATAAGTTGTGAAATATTGGCTAAGTAACAAGAAGAGGGGGGCCATGATACTCAAATGATATATATTTCAATTAAATATGAATATAGACAGTTGGATTCAATATCAATAATTATAGAATTGGCATATGAATCTAATCTTGATAAGGCTACTAATTAAACGTGCATGACAAAGATAAGAGAGAAACTAAACAAAAACAAGGGTGCGAGTGGTGCGTGTGTGTGTGCAAGTGCAAGTGCAATATCATAGTGTTATATGATCGTAGTTAAAAATTCACACTTATACCATAATGTTACCGGGTTTAGCTTTATTTCCAACTTGTCGGCAATGTCGGTAAACAATTACTTTAAATAGTTATCCTGTGCAAAAATATTCAGGATAAAAACAAATCAAAATGTGCATAATTTCAATGGTGATTGTCAAATTAAAAACGTTGATATCACAGTTTCAACGTAACGCATGATGAGATTAACAATGATCACATCTGATTTGCCAAGCCTTATCCAAATTTATCAAAATAGGTATCGAATTAAACCTAACGAATCAACATTTTAAATGAAGAGCTTAATTCTAAAAGGCGCTAAATCCACTTTTTCAATTACGGAGAAAATCAGGTTTCTATGTCGAAATGTGTACACATGCTTATGGGAATAATTATGTATAAGTTGAACGTTCTATATTTAGGTATTGATCGATTTATTCGTCCAAAACTGTATATTTCTATAAAGCTACGTACCGTATTAATGAGCTGATATTGTTAACTCATTTTGTATGGAAAGTGGATTTAGCACATTTTGGAATTAAGCTCTTCAAATAGTATATAAATATTGATTTTGAGTTTCGGCAAGGAGTAGTGAGTTTTGATGTTTCCGGTCACCATTATGTTTCAATTTCACAATAGGTTATGGATGAAGCTCACTCCAGACCTCGTATGGGGGCGATAAGTGACACTCGAAAGTGTAACTGCTGTCCAGCGGTATCAATGCATAGGTCAGATATTCTACGTCGAACTCTAATTTTAAGTTGGAACGTATGTAAAACTCAAAACTGTGTACTTTTTTGAAAATTAAGAAACTGGACTAATCAATAATATTTGTTATAATAAAGTACATCGTATGTTTTGTATGTAAAGCGTTATAACAGTTTTGCAAATATGAATTAATGATTATAAGAAATGGCATACAAACCCTTTAACTTAATTAATAATCTCTGTTGGTTCTGTTTATGCATACCAATGACAAAGGATATAAATAAATACAATTTGTACACGTTCATATTTTGGGCAAGAATGTTCAAAAGCAAATTGATTTAATGGATGACTTACATTTTTGTGTTAATTTTGTTAAATTGTTAAATTAATTTGATATAACATAATATATGAATACATGTTATTATGTTGGTTCTTGTTCTTGTTGTATAAAGTGTATACTCGTTCGATCATAATTATAACTTAACTTGTAACATTCAATTGTTGGCACACTACTATTAGACATTTCTTATAAGCTAGGCTGCTTTGCGGTCGCTTTACAAAATTACCGAAATATTTAAACCATTTCATATTTAGACGAGGAACAGCTTTTCGGAATATACTCAAATTTCAAATTGCTGTTGTTTATTAAATGGATAGCCCAGTTTTGTTAAAACGGAATTTTAGTTACCCTAACTCTAAGCTTCAAATTATAACTACAAATTGAAAGTTATTCGTAACAAAGTAAAACAAAATACACGCAATTAAGTTACAGGGCTGTTTTAATTTTAAAAAAAGCAGCCGTTAATACATGAGGGCACCCTCTATACACGTCACGTGTATAATAAATATAAATGGGGTGCTTAGTTTAAATAGTTATACAAACAAAATTATAAACATTATTTTTGTCGTTTTTTCTAGAATGTGTTGGATTATAAAAATAGTTTGGTCAATTATAGATTTGTAACTACTCGGTCCCCACATTTATTCAAATATAATATTATACTTTTGGATACTTTTGACATATTTTTGTTGTCATCGTAGCTGTTTGTAATTTAATTGTGATTACATATAACATTAATTATGTCATCAAAATTGTGTGCTCTTTCAAAATTGTATTTTGTTTCCATGACCTTAAGAAAACAAATTAATTGAGGCGTCCTCTGTAACACAACTAAACTGGTCCTATAAGTTCCTAGTTGTTTTTATATTGTAAATAGTATACATATTGTAGACTTAAGTATTTTGCAAATGTTAACGTCAAGTAATATGAACGTGGTGCTTGGTTTAGTTATACAAACAAAACAATTATATAAACATTTGGTCGTGTTTCAAGAATGTGTTGCATTTTATTGTTGCTATTATACGTGTTGTATATTATTTAGTTGCTCATAGTATAATTACCCTCGATTATATGTTTATCGCTATATAGTTGTATTATTGCTTGTTTTTCAGATAAAACTCAATTCTAAGTTATAAGGTGATAAGGTATAGCCCAGTTTGTGTCAAACAAAATGCTAGTAATTCTAACTTGCAAATTACCATTACAAGCAAACAGTTATACTTCTATGATGCTTGAATGGTAGTAAATTATATACGCAGTTGAGATACAGGGCTATTTTCATAAAACGGTTTACACAAGTAAGCGCCCTCCAGACACGCCAAATATCCACCATCTGGTTAAACAAAGTGAATGGTATGTTTGGTTAAACAAGTTACTTACTAGAGTGATCACAAACAATACAAATCAAAACATTTTGATCGATTTTGAAAAACATGTTACATTTTAAAATGTTGTTTTTCTATAATTGATTAAAAGTTGGTTCCTTCATTCATCCAATCTGATAAAAATTGTAATATTTTAGATGGTTCTAATGCGATGTTGATCAATATAAGTACATTCTGTCATACAAACGTGTGTGTTTTTTCAAAATTCAAATGTCATAACCTACATTTTGAATCCCCCACTGTACGAAATCTTGTCCATCCCTTTAAGTTTATTTTTTTGTTTTATATTATGAATATTACAGAATGTGTATACTTTAGTATTTTCGATTTTGTTATTGCCGATATTTTATAAATATATCATTTAGTTGTTATTGCATAATACTGTTGATTATATGTAGAGCGTTATGGAGTTCGGTTTTTGTTTATTGTGTAACAATTTGTATAACCACAAAATAGGAACGAGTTTTCAGATTATATTATTTCTTGTGATAGGTGATACAATGGATAGCACAGTTTTGTTCAAACACAACGTTAGTTACTAAACTGTAAATAATCATAACAAACTTAAAGTTATAGTTCAATTAAGGAGTTACTAGTCAAATTAGCCTATCAACTCCCTGGTTCAATGATGCTTAACGGGATAGTAAAGTATTGGTCAAACATAACGTTTGTAAACAAAACCGTCACCATTACGGTACAAACTAATAGTAGTAAATTCAACATGCTCAAAAAGTATACACAATTCCAAAAGACGAAGAAAAACCCATGATATCATTAAAAAGAGTCGTTATAACACAAGAGGGTGCTCTCTCTAAAAAGGCATTGGTTTGAACAATTTTCATGCAAAATGTGCATTTGTGGCCCTCTTTTCTGAAACCTACATAATTATAGTTGCCATATATGTTTGTGAGTTACAAGCCAAAATGTATAATAATGCCAACAATTTAACATTTTGAACTTAACTTTACCTGAAAGTATAATTTTTAATCTATCAACTGTTTAAATTTGAGTCTCAAAACTAAGGAAAAGTAGAGTTACATGTATACGCATTTATAAAAGTTCATCTGCGATGCGTGCCTGTATGACCCTTATCTTTAGAGTCTGTTTTCTCTTTATTTAGTAAAACTAGACTTGCTCACTCTCCTACTTTTAATCGCTTTTTTTAATAGCTTATACCGGTCTAAATTGTATGAGTTATACATTATATTAAAACTTTAGAGTCTAGTCTTTCTAACTATGTACACAAGTCTAAACTCAATCTGGTAATGTTTGTACTTATTTATTTATTTGTATTTTTTTTTGTTTGAGGGGGGGGGGGGGATTGACGGTGGGCGGTAACATGTTATGTTTTGTTAACATAATGATTCAATAGAGGTATTATCTCACCACTTTGAAAAAATCTATTCAGATTGATTTCAAAGTAGTCTTTCATTTTTTTTTTTTTTTTTTTTTTTTTTTTAGTCAAAATATCTAGTGGGCCCAAATGTATTCGATGACTTAAGCAAATAAAAAAGCCTACACTTTTTATAAAGTTTTAAAAATCGGTTTTTTAATTTTTGTTAATGACCTCTCTATATAATTATTATTTTAACAAAACATTACATATATGATTTTGTGTGTATATGGTTAAAACCAGTGATTTTTCAGAGAGTGCCGTCATGAGCTTTAATGGCTTTTTGGGGGAAAATAACAGGTTTTGAATTAGTCTTTTATAATTGTCAATACCTTTTGAGCACTGTGGATCTATAAGTCTTCGTGTGTAACATAATATTGCAGGTTTGTTTTTGTTTAATGAAATTCAGCCTTAACATCACTGTACTACCCCTTTTAACTTGCGCTTCACCCCTACACAAACAGGATGCATACAGACTTACGCACGCGCTAGTATACCCACAGACGTAGTATTGTCAGTAAGTAAAGGGTTCTTGTGATAACCTTGATGGGCGATTTGAAACTACTAATTTGTCGATAATGCTAACCTGCTAACGTTGTGGAATATTTATTTTAAGATTTGTGGGAATTAAGTGTGAAAAGGGATTAGTGACCTACATTTGTTTAGAGGTCAAATTTAAACTTTGGTTTCATATTATTAATTTGGTGATCATACACAAGGTGAAATATTGATGAAGAAATATGGTGTAAATAGTTTTCAGGAAATGCAGTAGGAGTGAAAGTAAAATTTTTGGAAATAAGTTACTTTCTTTTATGAGTCGGATCATGTTATAGACAATGCAGTTTAGTATATATTTTAGTGTGGTTACAAATACACACAAGGGTAAGACAAACGCGTGTTTAGGTTCGTTGTTACAATGTCCGACAGGTTTTTATTATTGAGATTACTTTCTAAATGCAGCAAGATATAGATGGTTAAAGGGATAGTTGCGTTCTGGTAAAGCAAGTACAGTTTTGGTCAAATTGAACTTTAGTAACCAGAATATGAACCATTCGCATTAGAAACTAATAGTTGTAACTCTACCATGCTCGAAATGAGCACAACATTACAAATGACTAAGTAAAACACATGTTATCATACAAAAAGAGCCGTTACAACTCAAAAGGGTGCCCTCTAAACACTCTTCAGTTTCAACCATTTTAAATCAAATATTGTGCACGTGATGTTTTGTTCAAATAGTGATAAATGAAGAGATAATCAACAGCTACTACCAAACTATTTTGTGAATTTTTGAAAAGAGGAAACATTAAAGGGAGAGATCCACTTTTGCAAGCCAAAATTCGAAAGTTGCGAGGTTATTGTCTTATATGAAAGGAAATGTCATTTAATAGCATGCCTGAACAAATTAGGGCTTGAAATCTCTTTTTCGTGGAGTTATAGACCTAAAACTGAATAAACTGAGGGACGTCGGTTAATTAGGTACATACGTATTTTCGGCCGGTGAGTAAGTTCGTATATAGATTTCACGGAGTGCCAAATCGGTATGCATGACCCCTACGTGACCCGCGCTAGCTACGTGACCCGCGCATAAGTACTTATGTGTGAGCGTTTACCAAGCAAAATACCCAAACATCGCTTAAACTGACTACATGTAATTATATATTCTTTCTTTTTGAGATCTTTTTTCCGTGTCATACGTTAACAAATGTCGGCTTCACAATACCTTTACGAGAATTATTACTATATTGTTGTAATATTATGCTAAATCAGTTGAACTCCTTTATTGACCGATATATAGTTTAAATGGAGGGACGCATTCGTTTTTCATTCGTAGAATCCAAATTAGAGTGCTGTTCGCTCTGATTTGTTTGTGCGTGTTACATTGATCCCCATCCGTCAACTGAAAGCTGTTCAGACGTTTTGTAAAAGTGGACCTGTCCCTTTAAACAATTTAACGGCTGGTTCAAAATTACCGAATAACTGTGTTTAAATAATGTTCATTCTGTCAATAAAATTGCATGATCTTTCGAATTTGACACTCAGTGTTTCAGTATCCCACAAACAAATTATTTTGTTTAGCGCCCTCCTTACCAAAACTCGACTATCCCGTTAACAATTAACAATTGAAACATGTTATAACGATATTTTACGATGTCCATTCAATGTATAAGCAGGTTTTGGTATAGTGTATTGACAATCAAATGAAGGAATATTATGAAACCATTTATGCGGTAGTATGCATGTTTTATTATACATGTTTAAAGATAAGATGTTAATTGGGTATACAAAGACTTATGATGCCCTTTAATTTACTTTCTATTTGCATATGTAATAAATAGATGACATCAGTCATGTAACCGATTTAAAGCGGCATCTGGTAAAACGTGCCTTCCAACCTTCAGCGACCCAAGTTGCCAAATCGATGGCTCGATGAGCTAGCTGGTCCCCTAAATGCATACTGTTACTGGGTATTAAATTACAAATCTTGGCACTTTTTATTTTAACAATTCCGACATTATGTCATGGATTATATCAATCTCCAAACACAGGAATGTGTTGGTGTGAATGGGTGTGGTAGTGTTGCTCAACTCACCACCAATTTCACACAATTAACCAATATTTTTAAAAGGAGATTTTAACCGTCTGACCAAAGAAAACCTTGTGTACAAAAATTGAAAAACTGTGTGCAAGATAATAAGTAGGTTTGCCTCTTCTGCTTAATACGGATAAACTCTAAGACATATTTGTTAAACTATTAATAATCAAAACTGTCAATAGGTAACATCATTGCATCGATTGATAATATATTACATACAATGCATATGAATGTATTGTTCCCTCATCTCTGAGGGGGTACATTTAAGTACACTATGCCATCATTGTCATGAACCAGTGTAATATGACGTTACAGATGTACGGATTGTTTGGACTGCTTTTGATAACAAACAACTTATTAGAACATTTCAGTTTCCTCAAACAAGAATTAAGTTGGAAATGCATGATATTATCATGTCTCTTTAAAGTCTGAAACATTTCGAAAGCTGTATACACTTCACTTCAAAACGAACACAAGCATACAATAATTGCAAAGTTTGTATAGTGATTTTTTTAAAGGGGAGCACCAGGCAAAGAGCAATGCATAATGATATGTTTTGGTACCGTTTTCTGATATAAATTATATAACCAATCAGTTTGCTATATATAATTCATAAACAATACAATTAATTACTACCACTTACGGAACCATTATTATGTTATGGTTCCGTACGCGCCAAACATTTTCGAGTGTGCCAACTCTATAATACAGGGTGGCCCAAACTAAAAACGGAACGGGGATCTCCCAATATAAATTAGCAAAATGAGTATTTCCAACGGATATAGTATCCTTCCAGTAAAAAAAAAAAAAATACCAAGAACAGTTTTGTTTGGATAGGTTCCCATATTTGTAATTTGTTTACCCAGTTACTGCCTGATAAATCGCACTTCCTGCCCGCAATATCATCGAACATGTATGCCCATTCTCTCGGCACACAACTGAATGCACACTAACAGGGGCGCCCGTATTGCTCGTGGTTCGATGCTATGACGGGCAGTCGGTGCGATTTATCAAGCACTGCCTTGGCAAAAATTGACAAAAAAGAAATCCTGATATGGTATCATTTACAGTGCCCTAATACAAGCAACACGGCGAAATGCACTGTTCTTGGTATCGTTTTTCATTTAAAAATACACATTACGTTTCACTAAGTTAGCCGTGATCTCCACCACGGTGGAAATCAACTCAACCATTTTAATAGCTTTTGTCAACATTCCATGCCCTGTTAACTGCCCCCCCCCCCCCCCCCCGAGACCTAGTGGTATTATAGAGATAATCTCCTCCGGTTACACGCAGTAAACCGATAAGAACGGTGTAAACGGTGATAACATTCTACTAGAGGCACGAATCTCTCAACCTCTCCTGAGGCCTGAGAAGCGGATATTTTCTAACTTGGGTGAAACGTAATGATCCTTTCCGACGGACATACTAATTTTGTTACTTTATTTTGGGAAATTCCCCGTTCCTCTTTGTTCGGGCCTCCCTGTATAATCCCTGATGATTCGTTCGCTATGGACAAAGGTAGTCTTCGTATATGAACGCATTAGAATGGTGATGCGTTTCCAATTATAATGGTTGGTTCTGGAAACATATTTTTCTGAACGTGTTGACGAAATGGATTAGTACAGGTGTTACTTTTCATGTATAATACTATTTTTAAAGGGGTGTGGTACCCTTTAAAACATATTAACATACTTTGTAAGCAGCGGCTGAGGTCTGTATGCAACCACATTCTAACAAGCAATGTACACCCTGATGGGTTTTTTTTTTGTTTTACAGGCGAAGTCAGGATTATACACTTCATTTAACTCTTTAAAGAGATCTAGTAACTTTACTGACATGCTCAAAAAGTGATGAATCGCTGATAAAATGTGTATTATGAAAGTTAAATGAATATTATATAGCAGAGTAATGTGCACAAAAGCATAGTGATATTCGCTAACTCGTTTCGCTGACTTTTTACTAGCTAAAAATATCTGGGAGATACTTGACGCACTCACAGACGATTGGCGCATACGGAACCCAGCGGCCATATTGGTTCCATAAGTATTGGGTAGTTAATTGTGATGTTTATAATCGGAGTTAAACAACGCTTGGAAAAGTGTTTGACATCTAATCAATATCAAACAACGTTACCAAAACATATAATTATGTTTTAGTCCTTGCTTGGTGGTCCCCTGTAAACAAGCATCGTCCTTCGATCGTGTAATACTCACAACAACAACAACAACGGATTCCCCTACCCACGATTGAGTGGATTTGTATGCTAAAATTATTGGAATAACGTATTATTAAAATGATACGTATTGAAAATTATATTATTTTTAAAGTTATTGTTGATAGACAAGTACAAACGTTTTTCAAACATCGAAATTGTATTCCATTAACTGTTAATACAGAAAGCCCTACCTTTATTTACAATTATCATATGTTAATACTACCATTCAAACACAACAAAGCAACACATAAATCGCGGTAAAAATATTTTCAGGCACGTAAATTGTAAGCATTTGGTATGCATGAAGTTCTCATCGGTATTGATACAAAGTTTAATATCAAAACAATTCACAACAATATGAAACTACTTCCTAAGCAGAGTAAGTTAAAAGGATTGTTGGTCCCAAAGTAAAATAGTGTCGAATTGATTAGGACTAGATATTTCAGTACCTAGGTTTCAGTCATGGATCTTGGCAGCAATATTTTCCTTGAAGGGTTTATGTTGGTTTGTTACAATCTGCCACCAAGATTGCTAGGCCCATAGTTTACAAATCATTATTACTAATTAAGCTTGATCACCAATCACATACTAACGTATGATACACTTCATGTGTAGGTATACAACGATACAAATATACACAGTTATAATAATACAATAAGTATGAAATGTACATAACAATACCGTTATAAAAATAATGATTATAGAATTTCAATGATAATATGCACAACAAGTAAAGTATACAAAATGTACAGTTATAACTTGTTTGGATAATTACTTTGTACCATGTGATTATGTTGAAAATAAAATAAAATTAATCAAATGAATCAAATGAAATTCACGATTGGACTTTTTCGGTCTCGTGCCGCTAGGTAAATTTAATTATTTCAGTTATTAAGCAGAATTCAAATCTAAAAGTTGGCTAAATGGTACACCATAGTCCATAGATGCTGAATGTGACTAAAACTGACATTTTGATTTTTACGCGATATTTGGGGTGTTGTGTCACTTCGTGAAATGTACGACGAAATGGCGAGGTAATCGGGTTAATTTATACGTGATTGCTTACTTTTGTTGTATTAATTACTCATGTGATATACTTAGTGTGGGAATATAATAGTTTACATTGTTGTATGACTACTCTGATTATACATGTTGTACGGTATGATCATTGTTTATTGCTATATACTCAATTTTGTAATCATGGTAATGGAACGTTTAGTGTGACATTGTGAAACTACTTGGATGATGGGATTGTGATTGTTTATTTTGGTTGTGTAACTTCTATATTTTTTTAATGAGAATGTAACCGTATCTGTTTTTTAATAACTTCTCAGATGATAGATGTCGCATAAGGTGGTAATTGTATATTTGTTGCTGAAATTTACAGGTAGTACTCGGATGATGTATTGTGTTTGGGATGGCAATTGTTCGTTGTTGCTTAAACAACTGCTCAGATTGGCCTTTAGTATAGGAAGGTAAACGTACATTTTTAATTAAATAATTACTTAGATTCTAGATTTGTTATGGGATGGTAATTGTTATTTTTTGTCATAAAACTACTCTAAGAATAATGTTGTACGATATGGTAATCGTTAATTCTGTTTAATGTTTGCTTGAAATTACATACATGGTTAATTTCTTTAAATATGGTATTTGTTTATTTGTTGCATGTAATATTTGATTTGAATCATACACTGATTGATTAAATCTTTCTTGCAAAATGTGATTGTAATTGTTTCTATATTTCTAAGACTTTCCTGATCTTTACAACATTAAGATCTTGAGATAAGTGTCCTAAATATTGAATATTTTCGTTTATTTCTCTTCGTCTATTATCATTACACATTCTTGCCATATTGGTTCATTGTTCCTTATAAAATACTCAGAAAAAGTCCTGCAATTCTGGTTTTAGTAATCATTAAAACAAACAATTACAATAACCATCTTGAATTTGATATAATTGACCAGCCTGTTAATTCCCAAGCCTAATTTTAATTGATTATGTCATAGTGAGATGTGCAGTAGACATTGATATGGATCCATGTCAAAAGCGTAATATTGACTAATACGAAGTTATTTTCATCGTGAATTCTCCAATTAAGAGATATAGCGGTCACACAACAATGCATGTTGCTGCATTTTAATCCTGACTTAGCCCCCATATTCAGATGTAATGCACATTCTTTAATGACATAAGCATTACAATGGGGCATCAATGTAAAGGGAACACCAGGTTTTTTAATGATACCGAATTCAAGTAACATAATTTACCGTCAGAAGAGATTAATGCTTATATTTTAATTGCATAACTTTTTGTGAGAGGTATCACTTAGCATTTTTGTTATCTTTCCGAATGTATACACGGATATTAAATGTTGCATGCAGCATATTTACTTTAGTCATGCTTTGTCATTGTGTCCTGATTGCAATTGTATTGATGTGAGATATTTGTAACGTAAATTTTCATGGATGTATTGTAATATTGATTATAATATATTGATACTGCCTACACATTTGCCAATTATGAAACTCATGAAGTGATAAACAATGGATCGATAAAGATTATTTATATTCTGGACAGTTACTACAGCCAAAACTATGCTCCATGTATTATACACGAAAACGACCTATCAGTAATATGATACAAAACACTGTCAAAGTTATTGGATTGTTCATACATTTATCATGCGTGTATGTGTGCGTGTGTGTATATGCGCTGTTGTGTGAGTGTGTGTGCGTGCGCGTGTGTGCGCATATATTATGTGTGAGTCTGTGAGTGTGTGTATGGGGGCTTACCTGCAGACAAATGGGGAGCGGAAAGCGGGCTGGGGAGGTCTTGGGGGGGGGGGGGGGGTGTTGTTATACTGATACCAAAATAAATGTATTACATTGCCCCAAAATAATTCAAATTTTCCCAAACTTAAAGGGAGTGATCCACTTTACCAAAATTCTTCAAATTTGGTACAAATCTGTACGATACTAATATTATGATGTGTATGAAATTTCATAGCTGTAAGTGCCACTATTCATCTGTAAACTAAGAAAAACTAACCTCCTGTTTTCTCCCCTCCGAGCAAAAGTTTCCTTTGCGAACGCTCGGTCGGCGAGCGAATTGTATTTGAAAGCACGCCATCTACTGAAATGCTAAGGCAATGAATGTAATTTGATCTCGCCTCGCGCGAGCTATTTCTGTCCGTCGATTCGGTTGGTATGATACAGAGGTCAGTGGTATCGCGCCGTGTCAAAGACACTACAATTTGGCCATGTTACCGTGTGTGTGTGTGTTTGTAGTGCACACGTCGTATAATGTGTGCATGACTGGGTACTGGTAACGGTAGGTACCTGTACCTAGCTAGCTCTGCGCTGCAGTCACAGCTTTATACCGCGACGAAATCCAGTTACTACGTTTGGCTAATTTGCATAAAGTAAACCAAATCTGCCGTACTATGCGAAAGAAAGTAAACAAATTTACAACCCAATATGTCGAAAATTATAGATATTTACTCCTCAAAAATGTAATGATAATCATAAGTATGGATTGATGATTTCATAGATGTATTCAAAATTAGAATTTGATCACGAAAAATGTGAAATTTTGCTAATAAACGACACAATAAAGAACGACAAAAATTCGCTACAGAATTTCCTCAAAATGCATACTTTTCAATAGAGACTCCGCAAAAACATGATAATTTTTCGAATCTGCATATATATATTCCTCTATCTACTTACGAAATTTCAAGAAACAATTCCCCCGCCCATGGATGTCAGAAAAAAATAGATGACCATGTCAAAACCAAACTGTCCGTCAAGTTGTCACGATCATATAAAATCATCATTGTCACTTATATACCATCACGATCATCACCATGATTATCAACATTATCATCACCATCATTATCATCAACATCATCATCACCACCGCATCGCCACGATCACGTCATCGTTGTCACGATCATAACATCATCATTGTTATAATATTGTTATCATCATCACCATGATTATCAACACCATCGACACCACATCATCATGATCATAACATGCATTGTCACGATCACGTCATTCTTGTAGCGATCATAACATCATCACCATCATTATCAACATCATCATCACCACCGCATCGCCACGATCACGTCATCGTTGTCACCGTGACAATGTCACGATCATATAAAATTATCATTGTCACGTATATACCATCACGATCATCACCATGATTATCAACATTATCAATCATCACCATCAACATCATCGCCATGCATTGTCACGATCACGTCATTGTTGTAGCGATCATAACATCATCATCACCATCATTATCATCATCATCATTACCACCGCATCGCCACGATCACGTCATCGTTGTCACGATCATAACATCATCATTGTCATAATATCGTCATCATCATCACCATGATTATCAACACCATCGACACCACATCATCATGATCATTGTTACGAATATCATCACGATCGTCATGTCATCATCACCATCATTATCAACATTATCATCATCACCACCGCATTGCCACCGCATCGCCACGATCACGTTATTTGTGTCTCATATACATCATCATTGTCGCGAATATTATCATGATTGTCACGTCATCTTCATCATTATCATCTACATCATCATCACCACCGCATCGCCACGATCACGTCATCGTTGTCACGATCATATAAAATCATCATTGTCACTTATATACCATCACGATCATCACCATGATTATCAACATTATCATCACCATCAACACCATGCATTGTCACGATCACGTCATTGTTGTAGCGATCATAACATCATCATCACCATCATTATCATCAACATCATCATCACCACCGCATCGCCACGATCACGTCATCGTTGTCACGATCATAATATCATCATTGTCATAATATCGTCATCATCATCACCATGATTATCAACACCATCGACACCACATCATCATGATCATAACATTGTTACGAATATCATCACGATCGTCATGTCATCATCACCATCATTATCAACATTATCATCAACATCATCACCATCGACATCATCACCACCGCATTGCCACCGCATCGCCACGATCACGTTATTTGTGTCTCATATACATCATCATTGTCGCGAATATTATCATGATTGTCACGTCATCGTCATCATTATCATCACTATCAACATCTTCATCACCATCGACATCATCGCCACCACATCGTCACGATCATAACATCATTGTCACAATGTTTCTACAATTACGTCGTTGTCACGATCATAATACATCATCATTGTCACGAATATCGCCATGATCATCACGTCATCGTCATCATTATCATCACTATCAACATCTTCATCACCATCGACATCATCGCCACCGCATCGTCACGATCATAACATCATCATTGTCACAAATATCATCATGATCATCACCATCACCAACATTATCATCAACATCATCATCACCATCGACATCATTGCATCGTCACGATCACGCCATTGTTGTAGCGATCATAACACCATTGTCACAAATTTCATCACCATCATTATCACCTCATCACCACAATCACGTCATTGTCACAATCATCTTCAGGATTGTCATCACAACCATCACTGATTCAGCAAAGTCATTGTAATGATCACTTCAAAATCACAATAAATCCTATTATCAGTACATGTACTTAGAAAAATGTTATTTTCACAAAATCAACTTACTTTCTTTTAAGCTTGACGTTTCAAACATCTTCGTTGTTCTTCATCAGAATGTCTGACCGCTAGATGGCGCGGTCAGACACTGGTAAATTGATTGTGTGAAAATAAAAATGTTCTAAGTAACAATTTCACAATCAGGTGAATCTTATTTTATCAATATTTCAAAAAAATTAATCAAAGGTTTGAACAAAATGTTGTAAATATAATATATGTTTGTTATTTTATAATAATCACATGCCAATCAAAATCAGAAAACAATCATGATATGACCATGTATAATACTATAACAAATCAATTGAAATTAAACAAAATTTCTCAATTCAATCCCCATTCTCTTAGAAAGCATGTGCCATGTTCAACAGCTATTATTTCACGTTATGAAAATATGTATCAGTCAATTTTCTTTTAAATTCCTTGAATCGTCTGCTCTGCTTTTTGCTACAATTACTACAAGAGGTACATGGTACATCTAACCCTAGGCACATCTACTTAGTAGGAGGTCCAGAGGTGATGGGATGTGACGATGAACAGCGCTGCATCCAACAAGGCCAAGGGCGCAATTCGTGGGAGTTCATCGACATTGTACATCGACATCGACGATGTAGCACGGTAGCAAGGACATTCTGCACCGGTATCCGAACTCGAATACTGTAAAAACAAGAAGATATCAATTGGCAACATACAAAAATTGGATTCATATCAATGAATCATTGCATGCAAATTATACAATAACAACATCAACACGATAAAGACAGGCGATTGTAGATAGTGACAGAGTCAGATGAGTTGTCAGATATGAAGGGAGAATATAGCCAAAATGGTTAAGCATAGATCGACATCCTTTCTGAGAATCTATGAAGTTTTTTCTCAACAATTAATGAATCATCACCAGACACTGCACCAGCGACCCATCATCATACATCATTATTCACTCGCAGCTCAGCCACGCCCACGGTCACACTCACAGTCACAGCACATAAATCGTTTCAATTCTTCCCATGTCGTGATCGTTATACTTCCGCAAAACTGCTTTAGAGATGTATATTTTCCACACTTAACTACCAAAGATTCATCTGAAATGTGTGACAATAATTTTCTTCTCCCATTAACTATGTTTCATCACGTGATTAACTTTTGACCAATCATAGAGCAAGATTCTTAGTAGGGACAAAGAAGACAAAGTTGAAGGAGGAGAAGAAGAACAAAAAAATAATAGAGGTTCAAGGTAATCCTTATAAATACTTAGAGAACTATACAAATGTTGAAATAAAGAATCAAGCTTTTTTGTTGAGATTGAACTCAATGCATGGTTGATTGGTTGGTTTGGTAACAAATGGCTAACATGTAGACTATAATAGAAATTACAATTGCGAATCTTACCTTGCATCAGCAGGAGTGGAGATCTTATGAGGTTGGAACCCGCTGGTACTTGATCTGAAATAATAAATAAGAACCAGTTTACCAGTGAAATAGTTTCTTCTCATATTCTGGTGGACCGAACAAAAATTTACTGGCCCCAAAATTGTATTTTATGAGTAAGCTTTTTACTATTCAAAATATCACTCGTTCCTAATCAAACATGTGATTACACATGAAGCACGACACAATAGAAACAAGATTTTTTCATTATGCAAATGTTGGGTTGAAAATCTGCTTGCCGATCAGGCCACCAAAAAATTACTTAAAATTTACTGGGCCCAAAGTTGTATTTTATCAGTAAGCTTTTTATTATTCAAAATATCACTTGTTCCTAATCAAACATGTGATTACAGATGAAGCACGACACAATAGAAACAATATTGTTTTCATTATGTAAATGTCGGTTGAAAATCTGCTTGCCCGATCGGGCCACCAAAAAATTACTTTTACATGTTAGCCATTTGTTACCAAACCAACCAATCAACCATGCATTGAGTTCAATCTCAACAAAAAAGCTTGATTCTTTATTTTGAATCATCCAGAAAAAAATAAGTTAGTGTACTCTTTTCTGGATGATTCAAAATAAATAATCAAGCTTTTTTTGTTGAGATTGAACTCAATGCATGGTTGATTGGTTGGTCTGGTAACAAATGGCTAACATGTAGACTATAATAGAAATTACAATTGCGAATCTTACCTTGCATCAGCAGGAGTGGAGATCTTAGGAGGTTGGAATCCGCTGGTACTTGGTCTGAAATAATAAATAAGAACCAACAAATTATTAAATGACATTTGAATCTAATGCAGTCAGCCTCACGCACAACGCCCAAATATAGTTGTTATAATATAGTATAGTCAGGACTCCACACTCACATTTTTAGTCAGTGGCCCAGATTACCAGTGAAATAGTTTCTTCTCATATTCTGGTGGACCGAACAAAAATTTACTGGCCCCAAAATTATATTTTATGAGTAAGCTTTTTACTAAATTCAAAATATCACTCGTTCCTAATCAAACATGTGATTACAGATGAAGCACGACACAATAGAAACAAGATTGTTTTCATTATGTAAATGTCAGGTTGAAAATCTGCTTGCCCGATCGGGCCACCAAAAAATTACTTTTACATTTTGCTGGCCCCAGTAAAAAAAAATAAGTTAGTATGGGGATTTGTGTACTCTTTTCTGGATGATTCAACATCTTCACTCTTCTAAAGATTAATACCTCAATACATAGAGACACTTAACAATTGCAAACAGTTGTAAATGTAGCAATTGATTCCAACTTTAAAGACAATAATTGCCCTTGGGGCTTGGGCCAATAAGATTTGTGCATTTGGGTGCATTCATTATAACTTTACGATTGATTGCTAGTTTTTAAATGCAACAGGCTTCCTTGTCCATGGTTTACAAATAATTATACCACATCATTTGTTTTTGGCATGATAATAAAACAAGGCTTTTGAGAATTTGAGGGACCTAATGAGAGATGTTTATTTTTCACTCATAAAACAAAACTGTATGAGATCATGTAATTGATTTAAACACATGGTTGGCAAGATGAAATTGAGTCAATGTCTTACAAACTATCATGGAGAAGCTTTGGTTACATTAGTGGTATAAACTATATAAATTAATTTCAAATTTTACCTTGCATCAAAGCTTGATCCTGCTTGTGGGTGTTGTAGGCCAGAGCCGCCAGATGCACTAGTACTCGGTCTAGAATTAGGAAAGAAAGACATGCGCTTGATATGGAGTGAAACTTAGGTACCACAACAAGACTTAGTATAAGAAAAATGTTTGTACCCCTGGCCCTAGGGGTACGTCTTGTGAATGAAAAGAGTACCCTGGCTAGCTACAGGCATAGCTCCTCTTGAAGTCCTGCTAACATTGATTTTACCAGCAGCGAAGTACGAAAAGTTTGGGGCCGCGAATCATAAAAAGAATGATTATAAATGTTGACCAAAATATTACAACAGACCATCGAGGGATAAGTGAATAGTACAGTGAGTAGTACGAGCCAATTGATTTCAAACAAGAATGTGATGCAAACAAGAATTAAAAAACTCACTGACACTGGTACATCAGCAGTAGAGTGCCTAGCCCTAGGGCTAGACTAGTCTATAGTGGTAATTGGTAAACAAACCAAACAGACTACCATACTTACGAACTTAATTCTAGTCACACAAGGGAGCAGAGCTATGCTGCCCTGTAAGGGAACAATGTGGGCCAGTAGGCAGTACAGAAAAAGTTTGTCAAACTTTCACACAAAATTCTGAACTTAAATTCAGCAAAATCAATCATAACTGGCACTAAAATTGTTGATACAAGTATTATTTGAACTTACCAAAATGGTCCAAATTATTCTTCAAATGTCGAAGAGAAGTGAAAATCTGCAGTTTTGGAATATACATCATTCATAATCCTTGTCCTTGTCCTTGGCTTGGCTTGGCTTGGCTTTACTTTTAGTTTTAGTTATTTTATTTTTAGTAAACAAATATTCAAACTCAAAGGAAAGAAACATTACGTTACGATTTCAATTCACTAGAGTTCAATAGAATAATAATAGTTTATAAAGAAAATACAGGCATAAATAATCACTCACCCTGCGATGTTTATAGCTTCACATTCAGTAGACGCGACCTGGTCATGGGCTGTCTGCACCGTCTGAGCATCCTCCACCAGAACCCTGGCAAGCTCACGAACCGTAACTCCCCGGGCCTTGGGCAAGTTCGCACCACCTTTCGTACACGTCCATGGTCAACGTTTATTCTCCTCACGTTCAGACGATAGTCGATACGTCTCGTCCCTCGTCAGCCTTGCTCTCTTTTTCGTACGGCATATAACAGTAACAGCAGGTCTCCCACGACCACGGCCACGCTTCCGTTCCTCTCCTCTCTCTCCTGATCCTCCTCCATTTCAAGGCTTCAATCGTAAATTTGTATCCGTGATATCGTGAATGACTATTGTAACGTACGTAATGCAAATTGCGCGCGCTATGCATGCATGCTAGCTATATATTGCGCGTACGTTATTTATATACTACTTCTATGGTACGTTACCGCACGTACGCGCGCGCGGTCGGTACATAAGATCCAGCTGCCAGATTAGCTACTCGCCCGGCCGCGCGCCCGGCCGGCTCCGGCTGCGCTGGCCTGTAGACTAGGCCTACCGGAGATCGAACGTCGAACCCGGGCAATTTTTACTATGATTATCTCCGCACTAAAACTGTCGCATCGCATGAATACCAAATACACTATCCAACAGCGAACGTAACGGGCGCTAGACAGATTATTGTGAGATTGGTTAGTAAATCGACGTCCCTCATTTTATTAATCTATAGCTAAAAAAAAAAATCATAAAATCCATAACTCCGCCAAAATACATTGTCAAGTCATAATCTTTTCAGAATAAATTCTAAAAATCATGATCTATAATATTTGAGGTTAATATGGCAACTTATATTTTTTGGCTTGCAAAAGTGGATCACTCCCTTTAACAGGAGATATACAATGACATCGATACAGAAATGAAAAGTATCATATCCTGGATCTTAAATAAAGATCGTTTGAATAAAAGTTGGTTAAGACATAATTTCGACATAAATTGAAGCACACTGATATGTACATTATTATTTCAAAATGTTTCAAGTCTTTATTTTCTACTATCCATATAATTATACTAATCAATTTCATCAGGAAAATGGACATTGATATGCAACATGATACGCATCAAATGTTGGTATGATGGTGAAAAGACATAAAGAGCAAATATGTACATACATTCATATACATTTTGTGGACCGTAATTATTTAAATCTTTCTTGTGTCCTAAGTGCGCCCTCCATTCATGATCATAATATGCATAATGTTATTTCACTCCTTATAATCCCATGGAATGCACCATCACTCGAGTTCAATGCACAGTTTATAATGCATACAGTAATAACATATCGTTTTGGTTACTAGACCCAAAACTTAAATAAAAACAAACAAATATAAAATTTGGAATTCAAAACATTTCACAATTATTGTTCGCGTTATATAAATTACATTGTTTGTTCGCGTTTATATGAATTACATTGTTTGTTTTAATTTAATGTTTAGCACGTGCAATTCAGCTTGTTTGCTGCCATACGTGTTCAAAATAAATACCATGAATACATAAATAAATATAATAACATGGACAACTAAACATTGAAATAAGCCAAACTCTGTCATTTGCTTACTGAACAAGAGCATATTCTTTCACTTCATATTTCCTCTCGTGGCGTCACTAATAATGGAAATAATCAATGTTTTTTTAGCCCACTTTCATCTGTTCTGACTAACCACGGAAGGCTGCCACGTTTTCTCACAGTACATACCGTATGAAACGTCACCTATAAGCGGTTTACATAACCACTGACATAGCAGCAGACTCAACGAAAGTGGTTACATAACCCACTTTTGCTGATGACGCTCAAATGACGCTTCATGTGTACCGTTGAAAAACATGTCAGCTTCCCGTGGTCAGTTAAAACAAATGAAAGTGGTCTCAATAACATTGATTATGTCCATATTAGTGATACCATGCACGAGGAAATAAACAACTAGCAGTGACAGAAATAATGCACTTGTCAGTAAAGTATTTATAACAATAAGGTAGGCCTTCATCATGCCTTGCATGGCTGTATAAGATCCCGTGCACCATGGTGCTTACGATCAATACAAAATAGAAGGAAAATATATAGGGGCCGAGCGAAGAAAGGATGTAATATTGATTATATCCAAACTGTGATCAGGCATATGCCCAAACACCTCGTATGAAATGTATGTCAACTGAAAACTATAAAAAGCTGCACATTGAATATCTTAGACGGATTTGTTCTGGGTTTCGAGATATCACTATTATAGGTCTATCACTTTTCAAACCTCTAGCGGCTAGTTTGCTGGGAAAAAAGTGGACAACATTATTGGTAAGTGTGCGAGGGTTCTATCTATTTCCATTTGTATAAACAACTACATTGCATGTTCTTCAAAACACTTTCAAATAATATGTTTGTATGGTATCTGCATCGCAGGCCTTTTCAAATCCGAGATGGTGTAAATATGGTAAAAGGGACACTTTGACTTAGCATATAGTAAACGAATAAGTATTTATGGCGCCTATTATATATTATTCTCATATTTCTATACAAACACACGGCTGTACACCGGTGTGTAATAATAACTACGTCACCATGATCCATGTTATAATATTATTGAATCGTGTGCAAGCTTTGTATTTTGAAATGTATCTCAGGGTGTGAATTGTTAAAATGTGCAAATAAAGTTAGTGAACAAATTATTCCATTTGTACTTATAATTTCCAGAAAAATATGTATATCGTTCCTAATCCGGGATATAGTATACACATCTGAAATATATATCATCGTATACAGTAGCATTCCAAAATAATAAAGTGTAATCAGTTCAAATTGATAAATCTTTCTTTCAAATTAAAAGGTACAAAGTTTTATTTTGTCCAATACATTGTATCAATCTAGTCCTAAGCTTGAGGACTGATTCTACAGGATTATCAACCTCTAGCCCAACGATGGCTTCCCAGTATGACAAGCTGAGGGAAAGAAACAAGAAATATCCAAACATCGAGAACAACTACAAGTACAACCGACTCGTCCTGGAAGATACGTGTGCTGCTCTGCACGGCATCATCCTGCAGGACATTCACATGGGCAAGGCGGAACTGACCAAGGAAACCAAGTTCATTCAAGGGCGGATCTACGAAACTCTGACGTACCTTCTGGAGAGGCAGGGGAAAACCCTTGACCAGGTATGTGTTTAGTTTTTATCTAAGTTTAATTGTGTTGCACAGTCGTGTCTTTACAATTGTTTGTCTTTTATCATGACCATTTAAATTATTTTCGCGTTTTAACGGGTAATTGTACAAGTAATTATGACATGTACCGATTTTCAAAGATTATGCGAAGTATATGTAGCGTCTGTGGCGAACAAAATGTTAAACACACCTGTTCAATGATAGCGATCTATGTTCTGTAGGTTTCTGCGAGTTAAATGAAAATAGCGTTCTTGTATAAAACCTAATGGTAATGGACTAATGGCTAGAATTGTGTGTTATTATTGATTGCGTATATTTTATATATTTTATATATTAAAAGACTACTTGTGTCATTGCTTTTGAATTCCATTGCCTTAAAACTAATCATATTGTAGGCCTAAAATGAACAATAAAATAATGTATAAACAGACAAATCAATCTTTGTTCCATCAGTTGTTCCACTGAGACTGCGTCGGGCTCTACTGACCCTATAGGGGGTGTGGTACATGTATATTATGAATTAAACAAATATAATTAAACACATTTAGAATCGGTTTATTTCTGACTAGTTATAATGTCATTTTGATACCACACGTTTCATCCTATCGACTCTACAGGTTGTGATGGAGTTTGAACACACCAAGATGAAGTACTTACGAAGTCGCACCGTTGTCCAGCCCCGGATTGATATGGTCCTCGCGCAACAAGTCCCCGAACAACTACCCATCTCCGCCATCATGATTCGGAAGCGAACAGCAGGCTACGAGCCCGATGTTCGCAGCATTCGCTCGGACATGGCTCGACTTGCGTACCTCGTACTCGAGAAGGTGTTCCGCTTCGCGTTCTTCATCTGGGTCGGAACGCTGGACGAGCTGCGAAATGAGGAGATAACTCACAATGCGAAGACTCTTTGCGAGGCCGAGAGCGAGATGAGGAACCACCTGGTTCTCAAGAAGCACACCCTGGTGCTACCCCGCATCGGGAAACCAATCCCATCCACTTTTATGACCACGTTACTGGTGAATCGGATCTCACCGGAGTTCTGCATCAGGCTGTACAGAGTAGAGCCAGAATCATCAATGTGGGACGATAGAGAGGATGATGCTGCAAGGTAACCCCCCCCCCCCCCCCCCCCCAAGTATAAGGGTAATCGTTATTTCTCTGCAATATGGCACCCTATCATCATGGGATATTATAATAAAATATCGTACACGAAGCATTGCGACAAAGTGCTTGTAAACGACACCACGAATACTAGACAGTGGCAATTTCGAAAGTAATACTCACTGTTCATTGAAGTTCAAACGGATATAACTTGCTCTTGTCCACTCTAATCTATTCACACCATTATATTTGGGTGCTTTATTCTCTTCTATCAGGTTACAAGACTTCTATAGCAGTAACAGCCAGCTGAACACCGGGTATGGCATGTGGGGAATTAGCGGGCAGATAACTAATGTCAGGAACCAGGTGAAGAAAGTCCGCAACTACTTTGAGGTCAGTGTATTGTCGAAACTTTGGTCGGCTGGCTGGCCATGGTTGGTTGGTTGGTTGGTTGGTTGGTTATTTTGTATTTACGTATGTTACCACCTTTTATCGCCACCATCCGAGAGACGCGACCTAGGATTTGAACCCGGGCTGATGTAGTTGAAGAGCAAAGCTCTGCCATGGCAACTAGACCAGAATACATCCTACTGGTTGTACCTCCATATTGGTTGGTTGGTTATTTTGTATTTACAGACGCGTTCAATCCGTTATGATGTTGTACGTCTGTTACCCACCCTTTATCGCCACCATCCGAGAGACGCGACCTAGGTTTCGAACCCGGGCTGATGTCCCGCGAAGAGCAAAGCTCTGGCCACTATAGACCAGAAGTATACCTCTATACATACCGGGGTACAATGCATATACAAGGCAATCCTGCCTGAATGTTAAAAGTTCGAAACCATTGCAGGCAACTGTTCCAATACCGTAGTCGAAGAACTGTGAATGATCTACTCATGATCATTACAATACATATAACCTTCAACACTTCTGCAACTGCATAATTTTTTGCGGCATTTTATTAATGATACCTCTGTTAGTACATTATTTCCCAACGTTCATGTGGTGCATACGCCTATTTAATAAAAACAATATTACATTCTTATTGTTTTGTTTATCATATTTCTCCATATTCATGTTCATTGTGCAAGTCATACAATCTTTGGCCCAATTTGGTTCCTTTGTACTACTTTCGTTTGTGCAGGCTGGTCTGTTTGCCCGTGCTCGGGCGATGCTGATGATGGCCAGGGTGATGTTCACTGACCTCGTGGTTGTCAAGAGCCTGGAGCGCGAGGACAAGGAAGAGGTGGATTATCTCAAAAAAATTATGGAGGAACTGAAAATCGTCATACATGAGAGTCTAGAACAGGGAGATGGTGATTCCTCTTCGGATTCAGAAGAAGAACTCTAAGGGCACTGTCCGGATATTAATAGACTTCAATCACTTCATGGTCCCGGCGTTCCGTCCAAGGTTTCCGCCAAGAGCCGTATTCGTCCTATCTCGGTCCGCGTAGCAGTGTCCTGCTTTAATCTGCGCTTGCACAACGACTTATCTAATAATTCTAATTTCATCTTAACATAACAGAAACTTACAAGAAATATAAGTGCACAGTAAAACCTCGTAAAACCTTTACCGTATGTGAACTGTTTTTAACTAGGGTTATTCCAATGATATGCTTTAGAACCTGGTCGTCCAAATCCCACATGGTCATGGGATTGGTAAGAATATGGTTGGAGGAGATACCATGCTTAATATCATTATGTCTGCTGATAATGTACATCAAGGGCGTCGATTTCTTCTCGCCATTGGGGGGGATGATTCGTCTTTTGACCATCGCTGACGAGGGAGCGAAGCGACAACCCAGCAGCGTGCCCGGGTTTTTATGGCTGGGGGGGGGGGGGGGGGGGGGGCAAAGCTTTTGAATTCAGCTGTTTAGAAATTGGAAGATTATTAAGTGCACATTGCAAGCATCATGTTATGAGCTGGGCTTTGTCCAATATGAACTTTAGCCTGGAAAGATACATTATATTGCAAGCATTCTGATGGAACCCTGAATAGCATCAGTCATGGGATACCCACATTGGTAAGTTTATTGGGGGTCCAGGGGGCGGAGCCCCCGGAAGCTTTGGGATTTTTAATATCCAGATATAAAGATGTTATCTATATGTAAATATATTGAGTTAACTATTCGTTAGTTAATTGGCTTTTGAATTAGCTGGGGGGATATATCCCCCATCCCCCCGTGATCGACGCCCCTGTGATACATACACGTGCACGACTTTCTCTTTACGAGTTGGGCATAAGATAGGAGACGACTCGCAAAACTTACATATGAAGGGGAAAATCAGCAGGCAGTCGAAACAATCCTGGTTATACGTCTAGATGACATGAGGTGCATTGTGTGTGTATGTCTGTGTGTGTGTGTGTGGGGGGGGGGGGGGGGGCATATGGCACTTGCCAATACCTTCTCTATCCCCTTTAAATACATTGTTCTCTCGTTTCACATCAATCGTTTGTCAAGTATACTAAAGTTATAACAGCGATAATATTATATCGATGCTGCAAATGCACACATTTTCCCCCCTAAAATTATGAAGTAATTAAATTTCGTTGGTCATGACTTGTGTGAAAGTGATATCATGTTTTATATATATTACTTTCTGAATCCTTTCACACATTATGGTGAATGTTATTAGGGATAGGGTTGAATAATTCAGCGATATTATGGTACATACGTGTGGTCATTTTATTAGTGCGCCCCTAAACTTTTTGATGCATGTTATCTCAGTCAACTTAGGCTAATTATCAGTCAGTTTCGTTATAATTAGTCATCCATTTCAGAACAAATTTCCTTTGCGTAGTGTTCTCAACAGTAATGTAGTCATCTTTTTGCGTCATATTAAAGAACTTCCAGGTCCATGAAAAATATAGCAAAAACATTTGAATACTTGAATAAATGACAGGATGTAAACAAATATTGTTAAAAATACACAAACATAAAGTAAACAATTTCAAAACGGCGCATATTTTTGATAGCATTCAATTTTGTTAATATAATAGACATTGCATAATTTGTGCGTCAAATTATAATTTTTGTGGGAAACCTCATGTTATATGGGGGGGGGGGGGGGGGGGGGTGGGAATTGATTATCATTTTGTATTACTTGTTTTGGTAGCTCCATTTGCCCTTTTTTGTTCAGGAATATTATTATACATAAGTTAAAGGGACAGTTCCTCTTTGACAAAACGTCTGAACAGTTTCCAGTTGACGGATGGGGATGAATGAAACACACACAAAAAAATCAGATCGAACAGCCCTATAATTTGGATTCTATGAATGAAAAACGAATGCGTGCCTCCATAAAAGAGTTTAACTGATGTAGCATAATATTACAACTATATTGTACCTATTCTTTATATAGGTATTGTGAAGCCGACATTTGTAAAGGTATGTCACGGAAAAAAATCTCAAAAATGAAGAATATGTAATTACATGTAGTCAGTTTAAGCGAGGTTTGGTTATTTTGCCTAGTGTGCGGTCATGCTATTCCTATGTGTGTGTGCGGGTCACGTAGCTAGCGCGAGTCACGTAGGGGTCACGCATAGCGTTGTGGTACTTCTTGGAATCCCTGTACGAACTTCCTCACTGGGTGAATATACGTATAATGCACAATTGTTTGTTGGACGACGGTTTATTAGTTTTAGGTCTATAACTCCACGAAAAAGAGATTTCAAGCCCTAATTTTTTCAGGCATGCTATTAAATGACATTTTCTTTCATATAAGACAATAACCTCGCAACTTTTGAAATTTGGCTTGCAAAAGAGGATCTGTCCCTTTAAAGGGGTAGTACAGTTTTGGTAAGGCTGAACTTTAGTAACCAAACCTGGACAGTAACATTATAAACTAATAGTTATTACTCCACCATGCTCGAAAGGTATACAAAATTACAAACGACTAAGTAAAAAGCCTGTTATCATTCAAAAAGAGCCATTAAAACACAAGAGGGCGCTTTCTAAAAAAGCATTGGTTTCAACCATTTTTCATACAAAATAATGCATGTGATGTTCTATTGAAATAATGATTAAGTAGATAGATCATCAACAACTATTTAAAAAACGCTTTTGAAAATTGTTGAAAAAGTGTAAGCATTTTTTCATTTTTTGAAAAAAGTTTATTCTGCCATTAAAATTGCATGTTCTCTCAAATTCGACACTCAGTTTTTCATTATCTCACAAAAAAATTGTGATGTGCAGCGCCCTCTCTACCAAAACTAAACTACCCCTTTAAATCATTATTGTGAATTTCATTGTGAATTTGTGAATATTTTAAATATTATATTGGTATAACATTTGTAATTTTATAAGTAACTTAATTAGTAATAAATGCATTTTACTTGAATTCAATTTCATTCATGTCTTACAGTAAAGGGATAGTATACAGTTTTGGGCAAACAACATACTTACTTGTAAGTTGTTGTCAAAAACTAGGATGGTAGAGAATGCCTGTGATGTTTGTTTAAAATATTTTTCAACAATGTTAATAATAATAATAATTATGTTGAACTTATAACGAGCATAATTATACGTCTATATGCGCTGTCAGAAATTGACAATAAACTGAATGTTCAGCATAATACGTGGTAATATTCTAGAGAGATCATCAACAACAATGGCCTACATTTAAAACCATTTGGTTATATTTTCAAAATTGTACAGGATTTAGAAATACTTAATTCAATAATTTAGCTGTTCCTGAACAGATTTTGATAAAACAATGTAGATTATGTCTTTAAGATTGTGTGCTCTCTAAAATTGTCTTTCCTCATATCACTTTTACCTCACAAAACAAAATTTTCTATGTGGTTCTATAGTATAAGGTTCCTCTCTAGCAATCCGGAGATAACAGGTCTAATTCCCGACGATCGAAGCCCACTTTTCTTTGCAACACTGTATAATTAATGCAAAATAAATAGTTTGTAACTAATTTATATAATTATATTAATTAAATGTTCTCTCGAAATTTGGGGATCCACTCTTGGTGTGGATGATGCAAACCTGTGCGATGGGACAATGTAAACAAAATTTACTTTGTGTAATAATTCGATTCGAAATATATACTAAATACTAAACCTTTACGCCGATTCTATCATTACCATCAAAACGAGGACAACTTTCAAACTGAGTAGTTCCCAGTTTATGTATAAATCATTTCCAACAAAATTGGGAATATACTTGTATATAATACAGATTACGTGCCCGGGAACTTTTACTTGGAAATACACATTTACTATAGCGCTCGTAGAAATTAAAGATATTGTCCGTCTTATTTGCAAACATATTTTACTGGAATTCGAGTCCAGTAAAACATTCCATAAACCACGAAAATAATTGTTAACGTCAAGTTGGTGAAATGAAAGCTCACAGTCACAGTGTCAGTGATAAAGAACTCCAATTTCGAATTCGAATTCGAACGAGCTCCCTTTAAATCACATGACCGTGAATTTCAGAGTATTCTTGTTCTCTTTTTAAGAGTATTTGTAATGGAAATGCACAAAATCTAGACTCATATGTTTTTGATGTAGTTAGTATGAATGAAGAATATGTAATACTAATAGACATATATTTGGATATTTCTGATTATATTAGAAGTTTAACAACACACATTTTCAATTCATTCAACGAATTCATTTTGTGTGCATTCAATTTCGCCGATTTTGTCACCGCAGCTGTATTTTGCAGTTCAAATTCGTTTTTTAGCATTCAAATTCATATAACGATCATTCGAAAACATTTTGTTTGCATTCGATTTAAAACGTGTTTCTATTTCGTAAAATTGTCATTCAATTTAAGCGAGGTTTGGTTATTTTGCCTAGTGTGCGGTCATGCTATTCGTATGTGTGTGTGCGGGTCACGTAGCTAGCGCGAGTCACGTAGGGGTCACGCATAGCGTTGTGGTACTTCTTGGAATCCCTGTACGAACTTCCTCACTGGGTGAATATACGTATAATTGTTGGACGACGGTTTATTAGTTTTAGGTCTATAACTCCACGAAAAAGAGATTTCAAGCCCTAATTTTTTCAGGCATGCTATTAAATGACATTTTCTTTCATATAAGACAATAACCTCGCAACTTTTGAAATTTGGCTTGCAAAAGAGGGCTGCAGCCCCCCCCCCCCTTTTTGGGCTTAAAACAAAGAAATACATAAGCATACAATAATAAAATACATAACAATTCAAATGTGGTCAGCCCCCCCCCCCCCCCCTCCACTTTCAAAACCTTTCCGCGGCCCCTGGATTGCACTTGTTTTATATAATCTTATACATGTAGTTTAGTTGTTATGAGTGGGTGAATGTCCACTATTTGAAATACTAGAATAACTTTTTTGCCTTATTCAAATGTAAGAATATCATCCATCCATGTACAGAGGGTCCCACTCCCCACTAGCAATAGTGGCTAGTTAGGGTCCTTTTACCAATTTGTTTGTCTGTTAACATTTCTTATAATTATACATGGTATCCTGTTATCTTTGAACATTGGTAATAAAGTTTTTGATTAATCAATTAATTAATTCATTCATGCATTCATTCATTAACTTGTTAAGAGATCCATAAACCGATGAAAATACAAGAACCCATGCATTACTCTTTACTCTTTACTCATCGTCTTGATATTCTTGATGTTAAATTCCTTAATAATCTCAAATATCTAAAGTTTTGCTCTTGAATATTGTTTTCACCACCGAGACATTGTATTAATTTACATTTTAATATCACATTCAATTATTAGATACATAAAGACAATGAGTAAAGAGTGGTTCTTGTATGTTTCATAATTTATTGGATCCCTTTACATTGTTAATCTATAGAACTCTTGTGCTGATAATGGTTGAAATATGTGAAGACTGTCTTATTGTATTCATTTACATTTTGTAGTATCACATTTCATTATTAGATACAGTAAGACAATGAGGTATAGGAGAAAAGAGTAATGGGTTATTGTATGTTCATAGTTTCTTTGATCCCTTTAAAGGGGTAGTACAGTTTTGGTAAGGGTGAACTTTATAGTAACCAAACCTGGGCCCCGTTGCAGAAAGAGATACAATCGATTGTAAGTTACGATTGATCGTAAGTCAGAAAATGTACGCGTTTCAACCAATCAGATTTGCGCATCTAGAACACGTGATCTGACTTACGATTAATTGCAACTTACAATCGATTGTATCTCTTTCTGCAACGGGGGCCCTGGACAGTAACATTATAAACTAATAGTTATAACTCTACCATGCTCGAAAGGTATACAAAATGACAAACGACTAAGTAAAAAGCCTGTTATCACTCAAAAAGAGCCATTAAAACACAAGAGGGCGCTTTCTAAAAAGGCATTGGTTTCAACCATTTTTCATACAAAATTATGCATGTGATGTTTTATTGAAATAATGATTACCTAGAGAGATCATCAACAACTATTTAAAAAACGCTTTTGAACATTTTTGAAAAAGTGCAAGCATTTTTTTAATTTTTTGAAAAAATCATCTAATTATTTGGGCCCCAAATAGTAATTATAAGATCAGATATATTTATTGATATTTCAGCCGTTTCTGGGTCGATTTTGACCAAATAAAGTTTGTTCTCTCAAATTCGACACTCAGTTTTTCATTACCTCACAAAAAAAATTGTGATGTGCAGCGCCCTCTCTACCAAAACTAAACTACCCCTTTAATATACACCTCTAGTTGCTGATAATTGTTGAAATCTGTGAAGATTGCAATTCACATTTTTAATACCACATTTAATTATTAGATTGTATGTGCTTTTCGAAATACTATAAACTTCATTTATGTCTAGAATGAAATCAAAATAGGGTATAACTATATTAATATTCTACAATAATTACTAGGATATGCCACTATGTTTTTCTTCTTTTCTACACTGCATTCTAGGAGTTTGTAATAATTTAATAATTTAATTACATAATAGTATATGTAATATTGTATAAAGTAAAATAGTTCAGTGACCAGCTGCAACCAAATTGGTATAATTATCAGTTATTGTGTAGATATGCATGCAATCATGCACCAGTAAATGTTTTTAGATGCTTATATAAAAAGTTATAATGGTAATTAATTATATTATCGTTATTATTGCCTTTTCTTGCCATTTGCCAATGGATGACACATTTCTTTACAACATTTGTATGTTTGAAGACCAAATAAAATATATCTATCTATCTATCTATCTATCTATCTATCTATCTATCTATCTATCTATCTATCTATCTATCTATCTATCTATCTATCTATCTATCTATCTATCTATCTATCTATCTATCTATCTATCTATCTATATATCTATCTATCTATCTATCTATCTATCTATCTAGCTAGCTAGCTAACTAGCTAGCTATCTATCTATATCTATCTAATATACGAATGGCTTTCCAACCTAAAAATCAATTTTTGTGAAACACACCCTGTTCCCTGCTCTGACGAAAACGAGCTGTCTCGCGGTCGAACTGTCTACGTATGGTACCTCGGTAGAAAACTAAATTAATGATTCACCGGTATACGGTCAACGTATTCACCGTACCGATATACTCTGCACTGGTAGGTGTACCGGTTTATGTACGCTACGGTACGGTATACCACCGATACTAAATCATACACCCGGCGCATCGGCGGACATGTTGAGGGAGCTTTGGTATGTAGACCTGAATCTGGAATAGATTTATGGGAGTTACCAATCTACGCTAGACAGTCGTCAATATCTTACCAACGCAAGCAGCCTAGCCTTTGATTTTGTGAAGTAGGTTTGAATTATATTCATATTATTATATGTGATCGATTTCTTAAGAATGATTTAAAATGAGGATCTATATTTTTGTGTTTTGAGGGGGTAAAATATGATACTATTGATGGGGATGTCCGATGTGGCCTGTGGCTGTGACTGTGTCACTCAGATCAGAGAGGGTACGTGTGACTGTGTGTGATTTTGATTGCCTGTCTCATACAAACAGATAGCTTTGATCACTATGTGAGTAGTGTGTGTGACTGTGACTGTGTCTTGATCTTGCCTGGTCTGTGCATGTGGCTAGCTGTGTTAATCGTGGTGTGGTTGTACCATAAATAATATAGACTAACTAAGTAATAAGACTAACTAGTAAGAGTAGCTGGGTAAATTACACTTTACCGGCCAGACCACGCCCCCCAGGCCCAAGAAAAGATTACCGGCATCTAATCACAGACGAGGATTGTGCGCATTCAGGATGATGACATCACAATATTCTTCTTCTTCTTTTTAAAGGCAATTCAGACCGGTATATCAGACGCGCGAATCCATATTGCGCACTTTTACGCACGGTACGTAATCCCCCTTTGGCTTTGCTCAGTTATATAAGTAGCGATCGCAAACTGTCCCAGTTCACGAACGACCAAGTTGAAAATAGTCGCGTTCGGAATGTTTGTTATACCAAGGAGGTACTCGAATCATGAGATTTTTACGAGCGAAAGTATTACGCAACGTGCTCAACCGCACCGACATCACAGGTGCCGCTGGGATCTTATCAGCTCGAGCGGTTCGAATACCTCAATGTACAGTTTATCGCTTGGAACATAATAGCTACCAGCTGTGTGCTGCATGCAATTTCATATGAAGGCCCGTGTTCAGATATTCCGAAGCACCGCTCTAGATCGATCCAACACACATCGAGTTTACCTCGGGAGATTACGGTGGAGTGCGAGTTGGATTTTGCTGACTACCCATTTTAACCCACGCATATTTGCCTTTAATCTTAATACTGCAAACAAAACTCCGCAAGTGGCGGATATACAGTTGCAGACACCTGGGTTTAGGTGTGCGCGCCACCCCTGCAAGTCAAGGGGCTTACTGCTTAGTGCGTAAGCCCCTTGCGCTGCTAGTGGGAAATAGCAGTAGGTGAATTTACAGTGTACAAAGTAAATTTAAATCGTTGCACAATTTATGTTTTGGGGGTCTCTATATTTGCCTATTTTCCCCCTTTTACACGGAAAATAACTTTTTTTACTAAGGGTCGATAAAAACGAAGAAAAAAAACTTATTTTATGCTTATCTCCGCTTCGACTCACACCGCCGTACACTCCCAATACAAGTCACATAGCTGTGTTGATATCAGTCAGCTGGACCATTTACACTAAATCATAATGTACATTAAAGGGCAATGAAACTATGGCTTTTGGCTATTATTATCGTTTAGAGGGTGAACAGACATTTTATTTGATACATAACTTGGCAATTTTGGCCTCCTGGATCCCATGAAATCCTTACGTGAACATACCCACATTTTACTAATTCTTACGGCGGCAAAAGGTGATGGGAGCGGCCATGTTCTTGTAATTGCCCGACATGCTTTGCAAACTATGACGAGTGTGCTACGGGCCGAACGAAAAGCTTTTCACTGATTTACAGACTCGTCAAAGCATCTACGTATTCATACAATGGTTTCAATAGGTCCTATTGAAATGCATTAGTGCATATCAGTTATCACTGACCATAAGTCCGCACACACCTAATAATGGCGGCTTCCAGTGTTCGCATGAATAGTGGTAAACCCGATAAAGTTTTCACATATTTCTCCCAAAGCAGAAATCTGAGTCGGAGTTATGTTATATATAATAAAAAGGCATATTACGATATATCAAGTAGGATAAACTCTATTCTTGAGTTGTATTGCCCTTTAAAGGGGAAGGAAACGCTGACATTTTTGCCCGCTGTTACTGATATTAGTGCAGAACCCCTGTCACTTCTAGTCGTATATTTCCTCTTGGGGATCACTAATAATGGAAATAATCAATGTTTTTTTAAAACACTATCAACTGTTTTAACTGAGCACTGGAGGCTGCCATGTTTTCCAACGGTTCCGTATGAAACGTCATCTGACTGCACTAACAAAAGCAGGTTACGTATAACCACTGACAAAGCAGCAGATAACATCAAAAGTGGTTACATAACTTGCTTTTGTTAGTGCACGCTCAGATGCGCTCAGATGACGTTTCATACGGAACTGTTGGAAAACATAGCAGCCTCCAGTGCGATGGATATTTAGCAAGATGTTCAGCACATTTGTTTGTTGCTTTGATACCAAGTTCCTAGCCAGTCCTGATTCCGGAGAAAACTTTTAGAAGCCTTTCCGAGCCGAATCTGAACCAGACATTCCTTTTGATCAGATTTTGTATTTATTAATTTTTTTCAATGTCTTTAAACGTCTAGTCTATACGTTCAGGGGTAGATACACATTTCAACCAACACACACACATCGTTCAATATAAAATGTGACCAGCAAGGTGTATTATTATGTGTGTATGTATGTGTCATCTATATCGATGATACATGTATTATAACCATCGATTATAAGAAAGCTAGAGGGCGGACTCGCGCATACCGTGCACGCACAGCGCTGTGCCGATTAGCAGCACTGGCTGCCATAACCATTCCGGGCAGGGTCCGGGTCTTTGGGCATATAACCCAATAATGTGCGTGAATGGATGTTTCTGAGCAACTAGTGGGTGTTTGGGTGTGTGTGCGAGCTAGTGCATAAATAGTGTTTTGTTTGTTTCTCTACATTTGTGTACATGTATGTAGTTTGTGCGTGTGTAATTGTTTGTCAGTTCATTCATGTGTGTAGAGGGCAAGCGGTATTGGTGTGTCAATTCATGTTTTAGTATGAATTACTATGCCAATAATACTAGTTCACACATACACACACATACGAACACATACACACACATACGAACACACACAAACAGTGACATGCGTACACACGCATGTTATACACACATTGTTTCAATTTTTAAATATCTATGAAATTCTATATCTTAGAGTCTTTTGCATGACATTATGTGAACTTAAAACAATAAAATTTCAAATTCTTAAAAACATGAATTACTGACAAAAGCAGGGTTTTGCTATATATCCAGTCACAAATGTTACATTGTTCTGGTGAATTTTTCATTGATTATGTTGTATTAGATGCAATTTCCTTCATGTTTTTATAGTGGACCGAAAGAGCCAAGAAAAAAATTCGACCTTGTGTTTCTTTAGTATTTAGAACATACATAATTATTACTACGTAATATTTTGTCTTTGATGTGAAAAAATGGTTCTATGCTGAAACATAAACAAATGTATGGTTTTGACCCAAGACTATCTGCAGCACTAATTTTAAAAGCTTCGTTTTAATAAAGATTTGTTTCTCCTTTGGTAAGATTTTAGCTGGAAATAATTTTACGTTTTGGCTTCACAAATTATTTATTACAGTCTACTGTATAGAATCACTGTAAGGGTGCCTATATCACCTTTTCATTTGTTTGTCAAGAGAAATGCCTATCCTGAGAATAATGGACTTCTTATTATGTTATCATTTTCCTTGAATATATTTATTTTAAAAAAGCCTTTGGTAATTTGACTAGGCAATTGAGGCCAGCAGCAACGTCCATTAACCATGTTTTACGGTCTATAATGTTTTCTTGATGGATTTATATTAAGCAGGAAGGTAACTTATCTGCAAGAATCTTCAGGATTGAAGTAGGCAGATTAACCAGAAGAAGAAGGAATGTCATCATTTCAAAAATTGACAGTATGTTTACCCATCTGCCAACCAATTTCAAATGTTCATTTATGCTATAAATGTGTCTCTGTCACTTCCAACATATTTCTTTGTTTTTTCCACATCCAGATTATTCAAGACAGTCAACTCTGAAGAACATACATTCTGACACGTAATCTGCATTCTGAAGTGCAAGTGTTGTCATTAGAGGAAACAGCAGTGAGGTATTGAACGTTCCTTTGCACGCATTCCAAGGGAGAAGAGAAGAGAATTACGATGGAAGAAGGGATGGAAGAAGAACCCAGTATGCGCACTGAGGCTGAGGAGCTGCAGATGAAGTCACACATGATGACAGACGAGGTGAGTGATCAGTTGTGCACAAAGGATTTCCTCAAGTATACATCAATGAATTTAGAAGGATATGATGGAATAACCCTTTTCCAAGTCATCATCATCATTATCATAATAATCTGTTGTTTTGCCTGGGGCCTTGTGTGTACTATCACCCTGACTCAGTCTCTGACATTACAAGAACATGACCACATGTACAATGTCAATGGAGGGGGGGGGGGGGGATGCCACTTATTGCAAGGTTTAACAATAATAATTAATAATTTATAGAGCCCCATGTATCCAGGTACCCTATTCAGAGGCGCATTATTACCCTTGGTAGTCATCAGGTACAGTTCAAACCTGCACAATTATCTTGCACAGAATCTCAACTCCCAGGGGAGCATACTAGCCCAAGCTGCTCTATGATATAGGGCACTACAGGCTAATTTAACACCCGCCCATGTAGGCATTTATACTCCTGGGTAGGGAGCAGCAATGTGGATTAAATGCCTTGCTGAAGGTAAGCCTGAGTCATGTCGGAATTTTTTTGTTCCGGAATCCGCCGGTGTTGTGCCGGTCGGAATCCGGTGTTCCGATAAAAAAAAATCTGCCAATGAATGATACGGAACGAACATGCACTAGAAGGTCTGCCATGGTTTCGGCAGCGCAGGCATGCAGGCCCCGCGCTGCGAGACAGGCCAACTCAACTGCCTTGACTTTGCAAGCAAGTTGCACTCTTAAAAAGTGCCGAAAAGGAACGAAAATGTCTCTTATTTTACTTACATGTTTGTATGGCTTTTAAAATAAATACGAGAACAATTACCTGCAAAAACAGCAGCAACAAAAATGCGCTGATTATATCTCGAACATTTTCTAACTCGCTCGAAACTACATGAACTGAAGCTAATACAACGACACGAATAAGTCAACACTAACTTATACTTTGCGTGCAGGCTATAGGGTCTATTTTCCTACGCGAGATCCATCCGCTGGGGATTTCCCCAATTCCCGGCGGATCGATCTCGCGCAAGAAAATAGACCCATAACCTGCACACAAAGTATACAAGTGATATGGCGGGCTGTGTCGGAGCATTATTAGTACCGATATCGATAGAGGGCAGACTCGATGTCAACGTTTGAGAAACGTTTTGATGACATATATGGTACGGCGCAGCTAGCTAGCTCTGACTGATAGCGCTAGCAGCTGCATGACTGTGCGGGGCGCGCCGGGGTACCGGTAGCTAGCCTAGTCGATCGTTAGATCGGCTTTCATATAAACGCAGCGAATTTCTTGTCGTTGTAAGTTGCATTCGACATCGTCTTTCTTGTGCTTTTTTGTCATTTGTTTTCTTCTGTTAGTTTTCTACTACAAAATATGAATTTTTGAGGAAAAAGAGGTTTTCCGTGATTTTCATCGGAATACCGGAATGGAGAAAACATTACCGGAACACGCACACACCGGACGGATTCCGGTATTCCGTCCGTTCCGACCCAGGCTTAGCTGAAGGACATAAAATGCTGCCCTGGCATTGATTGGGTTCGAACTCGGGGTCCGAAGATCGGAGTCCCGAGATCTGAAGTCAAACGCTTATCCGATCGTGCCACAGCACAACAATGTTATGTTTAAAAATCTTAACTGAATTCTAATCATTCATAGAAAATAGGAAATTTCCTGTACAAACTGTACAGGAAATGTCCTCTTAATTGTTAATTTTTCTGAACTTCTTTTGAATAAATAGCCAATAGGAGGAATCAAATGTCAAACTCATACATGTGTATAGGCAGAAATGCACCATAATTGATATCCTTAGCTTTTTTCCATATCTAAGACAAACAAAAGGGATTTCCTATAGTAGTGGCATACAACTGGCCTTAGGCAAGTAATAACCTACAGACATGAGCAACCTTGTTAGATCATCCAATGAGCAAGGATTTTTGAAAAAGTGTGGAAGTGAAAAGAGCTTGGTAAAAGCATGTCCTGTCTGTCATGCTGAAACACATATTTGTTAAAGTGATCCCTGTAAAGTGTCAGATATTGAACAAAATTACATTTGAGACTTCAATCCTATATCAATATCATTGTAAAATACAATCAAAAGATTTGTGAAAGTTTGAAAGAAAACGACCACTGTTTACCTAGTGAAAAAAATTAATATTGAATTTATATTTTATCACCGATTACTAATGGCCTGCCGTAGATTTGTCGCAGTAATAATTGTCTGTTTGACGATATCCGCACCCGTGTATTGAAAAGTGAAACTTTTTCGGAAAAATTGAAGTTTTATTTTTCTGTAGTTTTGTTCCATTTTTGGAATGATCCATGTGTAAAGTTTCATGAAATACATGATTTGAAGTTTAAAATGAAACTTTTTTACTCATTTGCATAAATTTACATATTTCAATATTTTTCTAATAATCATAATTCAGAAAATAATCAAGATATCAAAAGGATAATTAGCAAGCTCATTCTTCTCACTTTCCTGTACAGATTGATACCAACTTTGTAAAAATTCAACCTTTCATTCTTTTCTAAACCCGATATTATAAAATTCCCATTTTTCCATTCATATTGTACATGTCACACACGTGACCACCCCAAAATGTCACACACGTGACCAGACGTTGCCACATAATTAAGTACTATAAAAAACAACGGTTTGATATAATTCTCATTCATTGCTATTGTTGTACTTACAAATGTATAGTACTTCTCTCGTAATAAGATGAACATTATAGCTATTCATATTTTAAAGAATTTTCCAAATGAAATTTAGTTATGAAAAAAGCGCTCTGTGCGAAGTCACACACGTGACCCATGCCATTTGACCTCTGACATTGAGTTACGTAATCCTTATAAAATCTTTTGTGTTAAGTTTGAAAGACTACAACATATATTCAAGTCACATATGAAGTAAAAATCATTATAGTCTCATACTTACTGAAATATAAGCATCCCATTTCAAAATTTGTCATGTTTTGGGTCACACACGTGACCAAGAATGGCCCGTATACAGACGGTACAGAATTTGCGGGCGCTCGGCTCAACATCGTTTTTTTATTTAAAATTTTTTTAAAAATCCGATATAAATATTCTGTCCGTTTTTCAATTAGAATCGGCAGTGCGATGTTAGTGTACAAACTGCTGTCAAGATGAAAGATTTCGATATCTCTTCATATATTCTTCTAAATTTGGCTCTCACCATACCACTTGTATATTAATCCTCTTGCCTTTGGTTTATTATTTGTTTTGTTTATTTGTAATTTATGTAAAATACCTTTACTTTTAACTTTAGCAATAGATAAGCAGGGTTCAATGTGCCATTTTCTGATCGAATCTATCGAATGGGGATATCGGGACAGGTGGACCGTACAGGCGGTTTGAGGAGTAAGCTGAAAGGCAGGTGCGGGCGGTTTGAGGGCTAAACTCCTAAAGGGTTAAGAATCCTTTTCAATTGTTCCATATGAAATGTCATCCGAGTGCATTTAAGTGTGCGGGTGATGTAACTGCTGTTAATGAATCTGCTGCTATGTCAGTGGTTACGTTACCCGCTTTTTTAGTGCAAGGTCAGATGAGGTTTCATATGGAATAGTTGGAAAAACATGGGTCAGAACAGATTATGGTTTCAAAAACGTGTCCAGATATTTCCATTATTAGTGCTACCCATGAGGAAATATAGGACTAGAAGTGCCATAAATTATGCACTTATCAGTTACAGTATACATGCACAAAATCCAGCGTTTCATTCCCCTTTAATGACATCAAAATAAGTAGAAAATGTTTAGTTATTTTCACGTTCACCTAGTCGACAGCTCGAGATGACATTATTTTTCATGCAGTTACATGTATATCGACCCTCCTCTCCCCATCCAATTTGAGAACGCGTTTACCCTGTTTTCACCGTCGACCCAAAATCTGGTCACTGTGTGTTGTTTATAAATGATGATGCACTCTTCTCGAGATGCATGATATCGCAGAAAATATCATACTAGGAGCGATTCTCATGTTAGTTTATTCATTTTACTAAGAATTTAACAATTTTACTGTTTGAATTGTCATTGCAATTGCATATGATGCCAAGCCATTCAGGGAAAAAATTCATATTTTTATTTCGGGGGCTCCCTTTTCTAATTTTATGGCAGTTTTCGGGGGCTACTTTTCCAACTTTCGGGGGCTACTTTCATAATGGGCCGTATGCATAAAAACAAGCAATTGCTTGTGCTAGCCTTTTGCTTGAATCGGTATGCATACAAACAAGCAATTGCTTGCAAGCAAAAGCATTTGCTTACAAGCACAAGCAATTGCTTACTGCTCGTAAGCAATTGCTTACCAAACAAGCAATTGCTTGAAACCGTATGCATAAAACGAACCATTTACTTGTCTTGATAAGCAATTGCTTGCGTTTTTTCAAGCACATCCAGACCAGCTTGAGCTCTTGCTTACTCAGGGCATTCGCGTTTAAGGATCAAATTTTCATACCGTTTCAGGATGATTACGAGCTCCTTATTTCAGATGTTATGTTGTGATTTCATATTTAATACAATTTCTGTTATTTTAGACTTTTTACGGCAATTTTCGTCCATCGATCTGCACAGAAACCCCCTAATGATCTGTACTGTTTCCCCACAATTTGCGTAAGCAAAAATACTGCTGCCAGGTTGGGCACGAAGCATTGTTGTCCTGCAGTGCGATGTTCGCACAACCGTAACGATCCTTTGTCCAACACGTAAGCAATGCAAGCAAAAGGTTTCAGCACAAGCAAAAGCTTGTGCATATGTATTCAAGCAATTGCTTGAACTTGATCTTTTGCTTGACAAGCTCTTGCTTGTGCTTAAAGCAATTGCTTATAAGCAATTGCTTGTTTTTATGCATACGGCCCAGTTTCTCTGTTTTTCAAATTTCAGGGGCTACTATTTAGCTCTAATGCTGTAAGTGATCATCTGATTGGCATTCGATCACGATCCAAACAGAACAAAAAAACAAAAAAAAAGTATTTTTTCCCCTGAAGCCATTGGCACACAATAGTGTTTGGCCTGTTTGCATGCTATGAAATGAATGCAAAATGTACGGCATCGCCTATCACTATGGGATGCCGTGGCCATGCCATGGGGCCAGGGCTGGGCGCAAAATGGTTTGGCTTAGCCTATGGTTGTGCTTTGTATTGTACCGTTTCTGTGTGTCTGTGTACTATCGTGACGTGACTATCTGAACGAGCGTCAATGTTCACAAATGACAGTCGAGTCAACGTGCCTAGTCAACCCAGTTCAATAGGGGCATCATCTCGACTTGGTCAACATAAAAATTGAAAACTCCCTAATGCTGCGCAAAATCCAACAGGGGCAGGGTCTAATTTGCAGAGAGTAAACATAAATGGTGGTATTAAGCTGGACTAAATGGACATAAATTACCACTAACCAGTAAACACCATTCCACCCTGGCAGTGGAATTTGACTAGCATATTGATTGTTGTCATGCACCACCAGAGATAAGCTCTATTGCAGGGCTCCACACTCACCTTTTTTGTCAGTGGCCCGGTCGTGCCATGAAATAATTTCTTCCCCTTTTCTGGCCCGAAAATGTTATTTCATGAGTAAACTTTTTACTATTCAAAATATCACTCTTTCCTAATTAAACCTGTGATTAAAGATGAAGCATGACACAAAAAGATAACAAGATTTTCTCATTTTGTCAATGTCGGGTTGAAAATCTGCTTGCCCGATCGGGCCACCAAAATATGACTTTTATACATTTTTGCTGGCCCTGGGCCAGCGGGCCGGTGCTAAAATTCCAATGAAATTGTTTAACAAGTCGCCAGTAATATTATGTCCTCCAACTAAAAGGACAGTATAATACTGGAGACATGTTAAACCATGTCATTGGAATGTCAAGCATCCCATTGTCTGGATGTCTAATGACAAGAAACAACCAGAAATTACTATTCAAAATATCACTCTTTCCTAATTAAACCTGAAGCATACACAAAAAGAAAACAAGATTTTCTCATTTTGTCAATGTCGAGAAGGCAACCATCATTGTGCTTGTTAAATTCCACTTGTGTGCACTGGTTTAACGGGCTACTGGGAATTTTTTTTTTTTTGTAGACAAAAATGTCAGGAAAAAAATAGACAACCGAGCTAAATCTGGATAAAATTCAAACAGAGGAAACTGACTAGAAATATTTTAAATGATTGAAAATGAGCAAAGAAAAATAGGCTTTGCCGGGAATCGGAAAAGCTATAATTTGTTCATATATTGTTACCAGACAAGTATTATAGATCTGTAAAGACTAAGTATGAAAATAGTAATGAATAAGAATTATATCAAATAGTTGTTTTTAATGAAATTAATTATGTGGTAATGTCTGGTCACTGTGTGATATGTACATATGAATGGAAAAATGGGAATTTTATATTTATCAGGTTCAGAAAGTAATGAAAGGTAAAATGTTTACAAAGTTTGTATCAACATGTACAGGAGAATACGAAGAATCAGCTTGCTAAATATCCTTTTGATTTCTTGATTATTTTCTGAATTATGAGCATGAAAGTGTCTATTCATTGTAAAGCATATTCATGAAACTTTGGACATTGATCATTCCGAACAAAACAATATAATTTGTTTTTCTTCAATTTTTCCGAAAAAGTTTCACTTTTCAAAGATTTGCCTCGAAATGTATTTTAAAGGGTTTTTAAAAACAGAAATTCACAAAGGATTGTGATGTACGCGAAAATTGCCTCGAACAAAAGACGGCTATTGGGCAATCGCTGGAAATTGCTGGAAGGGCCGATAGTATAAGACAGTTCAGTAATTGTAAAAGAGGCCCTGAAAACGTTAGATTTATATTTGATATAACAGTGATGACCATAATTTACTCTTAATTTTCTTTTTATCATACAGATAATTTTGTAATGTTTATCATAACATGTGTACCACAAACTGTTGGATTTCCACATGTAGTGTTTTGTTCATTAATGTTTTGTATGGCTACATGTTCAGAATCACAGCTATGTCTCATAATGTACTAACATTATAGATGCATAGAGCCTGCCTATTTTCCCATTTGCAATGCACCTTTGGCCTTAATCAAAATTAATTTTGGCGGTCTCAGCATTGTCTACCTCACTGCCTGATGTCAGAGAATACAGAACATCTACATATTTGTGCGCACGGCAGGGCAAAAGATTCATACATTTGTACAAGTTTACATAATGTATGTCTACGGTAGGGTTGTGTTTTAATACGCAACACAATTATTTTGGCATGAAACAGAGAAGAAGGTTTATTTCAGAGAAAGCTACCAAATGTAATAGATTTTGGGTATGGGAGGGCCTATGTCAATATTGTACTTAATGGAAATGTTTAAAAAAATGAATTTATGACAATATGATATGCAAATGATCCTTGTTAGCATAATGAGTTGAGTGCATGATTTCATTTCATTGTAATTATTTAAAATAATTTCTGTTACCGAGTTATAGATCTGTTATGATATCAAATGCGTATAAAAATGCATACATGTGAAATACATGCTTTTGCACAATCTCAGCATCTGAATGGTAGCATAATCTTTATAATATATGATTTAAATCTCTGCCGCAATTGTGTAAACCTGGTATTAAATCATAACAAAAAAATGTATTCATAATGTCCACAGCAACAACAAAATTACATAGACATTTGTTATGATCTTCATATTGAGTGTATCTGTCAAGTCTGCTATTGAGTGACCAATTATCACAATTCTGAAATATGTACTTGTTTGAAAGTCATCCAAAGGATGCTTTTTGCATTAACATGCACAACATTTTCCATGAATTGGTATATATGCAGTATATATCTCCTTGTCCAGTAACAGAGCTCTCTATGTATAAATATGTAATGCTCGTGCAATTCATGAGTGCTATGACTGAGCACTATCTGTTTTGATGCGCTCTTTGTGCATTCACTGTTTGTAATATCTTGACTGATACTCCCACGAATTGTGCACATCGTCTAATAAATCACAATGCTCAACCCAGAGGCCAGGCAACGGGGTCTCATATCTACATGCACAATATGTCCAGGTTAGGTATATACAGTACCATTGTTTTTCCACTGTCCTTTTTGTAAAGCATCATTTATAAAGAGAGATTCCACACTAACTTTTATTTCTACTTGCCAAGTGAAATCATGAATTTTAAAATTTTACTTGCCCCAATAGAAGAAAATGTGCAAAAAAAGAGAAATTTCAAAACTAGGTACATGTAGCTTGATCTGCTTGACATATTTCACTTGTTTGTAGATGAGATTTAAACACAAGGAATTACATTTTGTCTCTTATAGTTGAACAGAAATAGTAGTTTCCCAATTGGGCAACCAAACTCGACCATTTATGAAATTTACTTGCCCGACATAACATTTTACTTGCCCAGGGCAACAGGGCAAGTGCTAGTGTCGGGGCCCAGCATACAGGGATGCCAGTTAACATGCAAAAGGCTGAATTTAGGCCCTGTTTATGAGTCTCATGTTAGAAATCTTCCACAAAGATCAGGTACTAAATGGAGTGTTATGACTAGATACATTAAAACAATTTCATGCTAAATGTTATAATATTGCTCTGTGAACAAGGGAGGAGCATCATTCAAAATCATATTTAGTATGGGCCAATGCCATCATTAATCTAATGTACTGTATAGAAGCTGCCATTTCTTAAAGGGATAGTTGAGTTTTGGTATAGAGGGCGCTACACATAATATTTTTTTGTGAGATAATGAAAAACTGAGTGTCAAATTTGGAAGAGCATAATATTTTAATGACAGAATAAACTTTATTTGATCAAAATCGGTTCAGAAATGGCTGAAATATCCATAAACCAAATTGTGGGGCCCCACAATAATTAAATAATTTTGGACCAACCGTAAAAATAAATAAAAAATGCTTCCTCTTTTCAAAAATTTTCAAAAAAGATTAGACATAGACTTTACACACGCAACACATGCGGTTGATTCATGGATGCGGATGTTGAATTCTTACCCATTCCCAAGTCCATATTTTTCACTCATCTTTCTAATTCCCATCATGCATCATTTCCCAAACCCCAAGCCCTTGAGTTGACTGACTAATCCCCCAGAATGATGATCCATTAGCATACTCGTGATGCTCTCTAATCATCATTATTGATCTCAAACTCATTCACACCATTTCATTGGTTCAGGCAGAAGGATGTGAGCATACATGAAGGCAATTTCAATTAAATGCCAGATGGTGTTTGTTTGGTATGTACATGTATATTGTGAAGTTATGCAACCAAATCTACACACACACAAACACACATGCACACACACCCACTTACCCACAACACATACACCCCCCCCCCCCCCCCCCCCCCCCTCCCCCTACACACAAACACACACAATCACTATACAGGCATACATTTTGATAACTAGATGTTCAGTATGAGAGCCACCCTATAAATAAATGCAGCTTTATGGAGCAGTCAGACGGGACTTGCAACGACCTGCAACAGCTTGCGATTGGTCATGTGCGCGTATGAAAGGCGGAAAGTGTCAAAAGTCTGTAATACATTACCGCGTTGTACAAACTCACTGCAGCTATACAATATAAACACTCCCAAAATGTTTCGCATTTCAAGGATGAGCGTTAATACCTCTCTGATCTTATATTGATATGGTGTATATGATGCACAAATTATGGAATAATGATACTACTACTACTACTACTACTACTACTACTAATAATAATTATAATAGTAATAATGATAATAATAACAATAATATGTAATAATAATTAATAATATTAGTAGTTCGTATTTATATTATAAGCGTCAGACCCGCGCATTTAACAATTACCTTGTACACATCCTGTACTCCCCGGGGAGCATACTAGCGGTGGGCAACCCTATTGGTGCACCAAGCTTATATGAAATTAACTTGAGTATGCTTAGTATGAAGCCATAACAAAGAAAAATGTTGCAAAATATAAACATAGGACGGGGGACGGGGTGCAAGCTTTTGGCTTTTAGCTTATACAAAGACCCAAAATGGTCCAAATATAAATTACCGCGGTAAACAAGTTAGAAAAACAACAAAAATAACAACTGTTATTTGGGCCCATGAGCGCAAGAGCCGAGACCCCCCCCCCCCCCCCTTCGCTGTCATGTGGATGCCGATCCCAATCATGACAATACAAACCTGTCGGTTGAATACCTCCCTTTCAATGATGAGGGTGTGTAGGTGTGTAATGAGAATAAACAACTTTTGATGAAAAGCAGAAATATCTGGAGGCTTGCCTGGAGTATTCAGGATAAATCATTGTCTACCAAACCATGCATCGTTGCCATGGATACGATTTCAATAGGTCACCGCAACCGCATGCAACGCATGCGACGAGACTTGCCTGAAGTATTCAGGATTAAGTATTGTCTACCAAACCATGAATATTTGCCATGGATGCAATTTCAATAGGTCAATAGGGTGAGATGAAGCCATCGCAATCACCGCATGCTCTTTCTCTCTCTCTTCTATTGTTTTGATCGCAACGGATTTTGAACCGACTTTTTGATGTTCAAAAACCTTGCGACGGGAACCTGCCATCGCAAGAGAACACACGGCGCATGCGTTCCTCATGACCAGTCGTGCTATTGTTCGATCGACAACCCAAAACCAGGCTTATGATGCTTATTAAGCACGGTAAATAACATGTTAGGTTTACTTTAGCCTAAATGTAATACATACAACCTATTTATGGCTATAATTGGGAATAATACCAAATTTATTGCTATATTTGCATTCTGATGTAACGTCTAGTTATTTCGAACATGATTGGCCCTTCATAAGTTCTATTGTCTTTTTGCAGGTCATCGCAAGCATCGTGTGACTGCTCCATTAATTCTGCATGAATAGATTTGTTTCGTACCACAATTATCCAGGTTGGCTGCCCTGGTGCTATTGGAAGAAACAGAGTGCATGTGTTTAGATTGTGGAATATGTCCGCAATAACCATGTACGTATTGTACAATGTACATACATGTATGTCTGTAAGGGAGCTTCACAACAGCGTATTCCTCCTTGAAGGTATCTTTCACATGTATGCATGCATGCTCAATCTTGTTTGATGAATTCAAGTAGAGTAAGCCCTCTATGTTGAAGTACATGACTGCATGTATGATGCTTTGTATGGCGTCATGCTACAATTAGCTCTTACAATAGTGCACCCTAACATTCAAGATTTAAAGGTGACATCACTTACCATATAGTTCTGAGTAGGTTGATGTAAAGTAGAGTCCTTGAAATTAAATTGTTTCAATTTATAAATTATGCAAAGTTCTACATATAGTTTGTAATTTTATAAAAATACTTTAGCCGAGTCTGTTTCTAAGACAAACATGTTATACCACGGTCCAATTATATTTAGTGGGTTAGAAAAGTCTTTTAGTCCTGTTGTTCCATAATGACTAAATATCCTCTAAAATATTTCTGTACATTTGCATCAAGGAAAATTTGTCAAAATAGACCAAAACCATTTGCAACTTTAGCAGTTTTATAGTGAACTGCCATATTCTCTTTGAATAGAAGCATGAAATGGGGTTTAGTTTCAAGATGTGTCCTTTGTTTATTAGGTAATTTTTGATTGAATTTGAAAGTTTTCTTAGTATACTTTCAACTTTGTAGAAATCTTGATGGCAATAAGTCAGTAAATCAAAAAATGACATTTTGCATTTTTACTCATATCTGCCCAGTGTATTATTGAACAGTATGATAGAGTATTAAATTAGCATGACTCCAGACTTAAACCCTACAGAGCTCAACTCCATAGAAATGCATACTAAATGGAGGAATTTGCCCCACCTGCTATTTAATTGGCAACATGGAATCGCTTTGATCATTAGACAAAGAAAATCAATAGTCACCCAGGCCCAGGCTTCTGCAGTCAGTACAAATGCACATATAGTATCTGCTTTCACTTGATAATTGATCATCATGATTAAGCACGTTGCCTTCTGGCACTTTATTGATACATGCGACCACAATCAGCCCAAATTTAAATATCTATAATGAAAATAAGATCAAATCTATTTTCAGGAAAATTTTCCAATAAATGTTACATAAAATACTGAAAACTAGTCAAGCTGACAGGCAGCAATAACAGGTCATGTGACTTATTTACATTTACAGGAAGAATAAGTTGTAAAGCAGAGTGGTGTGACTTAAGGGGTACCACCACCCAAAAATGATTTTCTAAATAATGAAAGGTAACATCTTTAGTAGTCCATTCCATCAACAAGTTCAGAAAAATATGTTTCCAGAAAAAAATATATAATTGGAAAACGCATCACCATATTTACAACATGTGTATATGGGTCTGCATGTACGAAGACTACCTTTGTCAAGAGCGAACAAATCCTCCAGGATTCTATTGTCTCCAAACGTACGCGTGAATAGAATTAGCGCACTCGCAAATGTTTGGCGAGTACAGAACCAGAAAATAATAGTGGTTCCGTAAGGGGTGATAATGAATTGCATTGTTTATGAAATAACACAACCCTTTGCAAAATGTTGGGTATCTATTTGATATCACAAAAGGGTACCAAAACTTATCATTATTCTGTTCTTTGCCTGGTGGTCCCCTTTAAACCCATTAGTGAGATTAAAGGGATCTAGTAACCTTGTTGTGCATCTGATATGTCCATTAAGCAAGTGATTTGTGAAAATTCCATGGTAAATAAATGGCATATATTATACTGTTTATGAGTGAGAAATAAGCGAAAATGCAAAGTGGTATTTGATTACTCACTGCACTTATTATACTTTGTACACGGTTATAATTTTCCCTACATAGAGAATTACAAATCTGAACACTTCAATCATAAATATATTTATAACAAAAGAAAAATATTACTGGTAATATGATTACAATGAGGTACATGTATGTGAGAATGGCAAAAGTTCTAGGTAAGTGTTGTGGCTTTTTACAATGATACTAGTAGCAAACCTCCACACTAACTTTTTCTCTACTGGACCATTTTGGGCAAGTCAAATCATCACTGTTCACATTTTACTTGCCCAAACAGAAAATATACAGCAATTGCCCACTTCTAGATGAGATTTTACACATAAGGAATTACAATATTCTCTTGTAGTTATCCAATAATTAAGTTGCCAGATCAGGCAACCAAACTAGGTCATTTATACAAATTTACTTGCCCCAGGTAATAGGGCAAGTGCTAGTTTCGAGCCCTGAATACTAGTATTTACTAGATCCCTTTATTGATCTGGCCCACCTTTTACAAGCCACATTTCAAAAGTTGCGTGATTATTGTCTTATATGAAAGAAATTGCCTGACAAAATTAGGGCTTATAACCTCCTTTTTGTGGAGTTATATTGATTGTAAGACCTCGAAATGATAGGCAGACCGTCCTTTTATTCTGATGTACGTTAGATGTTGGCGCGGTGCGGGGAGCCCATGTTCGCAAGTTTGAAGTTGTGGTTATATCACAAACTTACATGTACAACTTTCATTCTTCGCATAAAAACATGAACAGACAAGCACAGCTGCTGCTTACTGCAGTGTCAAACATGAAACATAAATTTTTAACAGAAACTGTGTTGCCTGTGGCTGTGTGTGAATCGCCTGCAGATTGTGATAGGTTTTCTATGAACAACGAAAGCAAAGACTAAAAAAAAAAAAACAAGACTTTTAAACTTAAAATGTATTTGTTCATTCTATATTTTGGAGACTTTTTTTTTGTGGCATACATGTAAGAAATGTTGTTTATACAATAACTGTACGTGAATAACTTCAACATTATCGGCTGATATGTAGTTCGTTGAAGAGATGATTTCTTTCATTTTTCATAGTTGTTTTTTATTCGTAGAATCCAAATTACAGCATTGTTTGATCTAAAATTTCATGTGGGTGTCATATTTATCCTTCTCTATCTACTAGAAAACATTCAGATGATTGTTAAATGTTGGATACTCTCTTTAACAGACAAATATCAAGTTATAGGTACATGTTAATGAAAAACAAACTGTGAGAATGTGCAATTTCTATTAACATTAGATGGGCCATCCAATCATTTTCTTAAAACAGGGCTAGCACTTGCCCAGGGAAAGTAAAAATTGGTGCTGGGCAAGTAAAATTTCATAAGTTGTCTAGTTTGCTTGCACGATTGGGCTATTTAATCATTGTTAAAGGGGACCAACAAGGGTTGTATGTAGATGTCCAACACTTTGCAACGGTTTGTGTTATTCATAAACCATGCAATTATTCACATGGGACAAATTTTTGATGAGTCAATCATGCATATGATTGTATGCTGTGTGAGGGCTAAGATTCAGAGTGCAAGTTACTAGGACCCTACGCATGTAGGCAGTGCATAACATTAAAATTAACAGAAGCTTTTAGAGCAGAGCTGCCAAGTTTCATTTAAGCATTTCAGTATTCTCACACGAAAAAAACAGTATTTTGAGTGTTCATAACTCTCTTGTCGTTATATTATGATTAAAAGAAGGCAAAGAAAATGGGATTCCAACGGGATTTGAACCCGAGACCTCCAGATTGCTAGACTGGTGCTCTTCCGACTGAGCTATAGAAAACCCTAGACGGTGCTCGTCCCAGAAACCCCTTAAAGGGGTAGTTTAGTTTTGGTAGAGAGGGCGCTGCACATCACAATTTTGTTGTGAGGTAATGAAAAACTGAGTGTCAAATTTGAGAGAGCATGCAATTTTAATGGCAGAATAAACTTTATTTGGCCAAAATCGACCCAGAAACGGCTGAAATATCAATAAATATATCTGATCTTATAATTATTTGGGGCCCAAATAATTAGATGATTTTTTCAAAAAATAAAACAAATGCTTGCACTTTTTCAAAAATTGTCAAAAGCGTTTTTTAAATAGTTGTTGATGATCTATCTATTTAATCATTATTTCAATAAAACATCACATGCATGATTTTGTATGAAAAATTGTAGAAACCAATGCCTCTTAAGAAAGCGCCCTCTTGTGATTTAATGGCTCTTTTTGAATGATAACGGGCTTTTTACTAAGTCGTTTGTAATTTTGTATACCTTTCGAGCATGGTGGAGTTATACCTATTAGTTTATAATGTTACTGTCCAGGTTTGGTTACTAAAGTTCAGCCTTACCAAAACTGTACTACCCCTTTAATTCTCTTTGCAAGAATCGTTATATTATCTTACATGAATTTGTTATCATTATCATTGAAAGGGCTGTTTATTTCTCTTTACATTGATACCCCATTTGTAATGGTTATGTAATTATGGACTGTGCATTACACATCTTTGCAGCATGCATGGACGTTTCAACTGCTATCTCTGCATTGAACGATACTAAGGTTTGGTTTTTTCCACACAAGCCATTTTCTATACAATGAAATATACACGACATACCAAGTTTCATGCTAAAAAAGGTCACAAAAATAAAATATGTTTGCTAATATGGACTTCCTCTTTTTGTTACACTTTTGTCTTAACCCTTTAGCCCTCAAACCGCCCGTACCCGCCTTTCAGTTTACTCCTCAAACCGCCCGTACCCGCCTGTCCATTTTTCCCGCGCTCTAGTATCCCTTATATGCATATTACGGGGCTGCAATTGTGCATGTGGTATCAATGGGTTTCTACACAAAACATTTGTAAAAGTGTATGCCTCTCGTGAACCATCTTCATGCAAATTCCATTCAAACACAGCGATGCATAGCACCGGGCGAACACAGATGCGCTAGTCGATCTTGCCTGTAGACAAGACATTGACAATATGAAGACGCGAAACGCCAACATTCTCTGCGGAAAAAGGCTAGATAATTATTGTTTGACGATGATTTTCACCAAATCCTGGGCATCTAACAGAGTGATATCAACGCCGATTCCGATTATTCAGATATAAGTATCTGTTTTAGCTATTTTGTATGAGTTTTATTGTCAAATTTATCATAGCTTTCAATTACTTACGCGAAAAATGCTATGTGGGACTGGGACAATGATTACACTCTTCTAAATCCGAGTGAGTATTTGGCTTTAGCAGCTGACTAGCTGGCTTGTGTATATTTTCAACAATTGATTTTGATATGTTATGCGCCATCTTATAATCTCCAAAATATTTATAACTTGTAATTGACAAAACTCAACTTGTAAAGAGTTATTTCATTTTGTTTGGATCAATGTCTAAAATACATCATTTTGTCACGGAGCTCTGAGGAGTAAGCTGGTATGTTTCACACAGCCTCTGAGTGCTAAAGGGTTAAAGTGATCCCTGTAAAGTGTCAGATATTGCACAAAATGACATTTGAGACTTCAATCCTATATCAATATCATTGTAAAATACAATTGAAAGATTTGTGAAAGTTTGAAAGAAAATCAACACTGTTTACCTAGTGAAAAAAACGAATATTGAGTTCATATTTTATCACCGAATACAGATGGCCTGCCGTAGATTTGTTGCAGTAATAATCGTCCGAAGTTGACGACTTCCGCACACGTGTACAGACAGTACTGAATTTGCGCGTACTCAGCCCAACGACGATGAACTGTGGCCCGCGGAGCAGCCAAAACTTTCGACAGCACGACGCGTCGTGCTGCCGAAGGCCCTGGCCACCCCACAGGCCAGAGCCCGCTGTCGCGTGGTGCACCACCGGCCGCGGCCGGGCATGTTCAACTACGACAATTGTACTTTTATCCATTTGAAAAAATCTAAACCTATTTTATTCTTCTTTTACCATAAGCTAAACAACACGGCAGAAAAGAAACGAGGAGATACAAATAACAAAGATCACATTTGTAATGAAAAATAATGCCATGTCATGAATATTTCATTTTAAATTGTGCTCATCAACACTTATCTGGTTGAGTGGATTTCCTTTTTTGCTATTTTTGAAAACAGACCTTGCTGTGGTTAATTGACCGTGATAAATCATGTATGAATGATTTCAAAAATTGGAAAAACACTAATTTTACTTGCCCGACCGGGCCACCAGCAAAAAAGGTGAATTTTGAGCATTTAATATTTTATAAACAGTTTGTCATTTTTTGCATATCAACAAAGTTACTAGATATCCCTTTAGTATTGATCTTTTCCTTATTTTCCCTCAAGTGTTTTCTTTTTAGCTCTCTAAATATAGGTCTCAGGAGAATCTGTCCCTTTAATAATTGTAAAATGCTTGCATGAACTATTGGCATGCTAATTATTCATACATGGTAGCTAATAGTAGTTCACTTGATCTTTTAAAATATTATTTACATGCTAGGCATACTGGTACTGGGTCTGGCAAACTTAAATTAATCCAATGCCTGGTTTTGCCTGATGATATTGAATAGGAAGCCAAGTATCAGTAATTGGGTTTAAATTATTCAGCAGAGAATAAATGATAAGTGGTCATGTATTTGTCCTTCTTCCCCCTTTTCATACACGTATGAGTGGAGTAATGTCTCTCGGCTTATATGATGAAAATATAATTGTGTAAAGGGTGTGGGGTGTCTGTGTGTGGATGCATGCATGTGTGTGTGTGTGTGTATGTGTGCACGTGTGAGTATGTGTTTGTGTGTGTGTGTGTGTGTGTGTGTGCCCCGTCTCTGTGTATGTGTATGTGTGCATGTGTGTGTCTCTCTGTGTTGCACTTGTCTGCATTCCCAGCAGTATGTCAAGGATAATGGGAGAGAACGTCAAAGATGCATTAATCAATGATGGCAGCAAGCAAGAGTTATTAGCGGGATGATGACACTTGCCATGCATCAGGAGCCAGCTGTTCATTGGTAGTTCACTATATTGCTCAGCAACTCGTTATTTGACAGAGGATGACCATGTACTCACAAACAAATTCATTTAGGATATTTTTTTCCTACTTCACTATGGGGTATTTAAAAAAGTGCTTCGGTTGCATAGCTGAGCGTAGCTGAGTGCTGCATGCCGCGTTATTGGTGTTACAATGGTAGCGGTCGGTAGGACATAGTTTAATAGAGATATTCATTACAGTGAGAAATGAAGGGAGACAGTGAACGAAAACTCATCTGGGATGTGTGGGCTGTGGATAGTACATGTGTATTAACAACATTGTGTTCTTGAAAATGCCAATCATCTATCATGAATTTGGTGCCAGGGCAACGTATAGTTTCACCACTTACCCTTTTTTACCCTGTAGTCATGTATGATATTACACCACCAACTGCCCGAGATACCAACATCATTCTCGTGTTGTGCTTCTTCACATGATGAGGTCTTCATGTTTTATTACGCAGGCACAGTGGCTCTACCCTGGTAATTAATTTGCAATGTGTGACATTTCAGGAACTTATATTGGTGTCTGAAGAATGTGTATACCCTGGAGTCATCTAGTGGAATTGGTATGGTACTTGCACTGAAACAGAAATGGGAATGTAGATTGTAGGGAAGCGCCTTGATCAGCCTTGTGCCTCTCTTGAAGACAATTTGGGATGCTGTAAATGATTCAGTGAACACGGCAGATTTAATTATAGTCAGAAAATTGATTAAAAGAAGGAAAGAGTGCTCCACCTATCTGTCCATATCCAGAACAAGAGATGTGATAGACCTGCCATCATCGCATCAAAATCAAATTATTAAAATATTTTAAGTGTTATTACTTTCGTGTTTGTGCATGGTCAATGGAAGTGGATCATATTGTATATTGTACCGTTCACACCATCGGTTCATTCGTAGTGTGTGTTATGCACTTGACTTGCTCCTGGCAGTGTTCACAAGTCGGTTGAAAGGAGTGAAACAGAATAACCAGCTGCAATTTTTGCTTTGGGATATGCATTTGCAAGAGCTGCATTTAGATTGTTTACTAGACATGATGCTTGAAGAGACGTACTCCCCCTTGACACCCCTTTTGTAGAGTTCAATTGATGGAAATGGGATATACATGAGCTTGCTCTATAGTGACGGAACCATTCATATGTTCCTAGTGCAGAAATATCTTACTTGGTTTCCAGTATGAGGATGATGGACATAATCAATATATTCCTCATTGCTGTATGCCACTGATTTTTTTTCAGAGGTTCTTCTCATCAATATGTGCAACCATTCGCAAATACTTTATATGTGTATGTCATAGCAATACATGAAACACTATTTGTTTATTCGTGCATTTATTAAACCTAAAGAAGGGACTCAAACTTGTTATGAAATGGAACATTTGTCTTGTTTAGTTTCTCTCGCTATTATGCACTATCAACCAAGCATGGAATTGGATGTAGCGAATTTGAAATAGTGCGACTGGTGATATTGGAAGAACCTTTTCTACAATATCTGGAATATCCATTAGTGCCTTTACACTTGTGCAGTTTTGATGACTGCACTGTATCTCATTTTAAACTTTCATAAATGAATCATGAAAGTTTAATACTTGTTATTTAGCCATGCCTGAGAATCAAACTAAAAATGGAGGAGTGTCGAAAGGAAAAGGGAGTAAAAAGGGAGGAGGAGAAGAAGAGGAGCCGGAGGAAGAACAGGTCCAAGTCCTCAGTCCAATTGACCAAGGAACAGTGGAGGTAAAACTGGATGCAAACATTATACAATGTGTTGTCAAATTAAAGGCATCTACTAACTTTGTTGATGTGCGAAAAGTGATAATTGGTTGATAAAAATGTATGTGTTCTGATATGTCCACTAAGTAATGTGTGAACATTTCATGTTAAATTGATACTCTATGATCAAGTAATAAGCGAAAGTGCAAAGTGATTGGCTAACTCATTGCACTGACTTTGTTTATAATTATCCAGTGGATAATGAACTCTTTGAGTGCCAGGGCTTTGTGTGCATTGTGTTGTGCAGAAATGCGAGCTTGGCACTCAAGGAGTTAAAATTCAGAACACTTCATTCGTAAATATCTTTTTAAAGAAAGGGAAATGCTAAAAACCGGAAACCTGTTCCATGCTTCTAAAGACAATACAACAAGGAGAGAACCACTAGAGTTTTAAATAAGAATAGTGGATTTGGACAATGTTACTAGATCCCTTTAACCCATTCCCTTTTAGATTCTGGAATCCCCATAGACCTTTCTAGTTCTACATAGCCCACTTGTTTCCCGTAACCAACAGGTTAATGTGAATGGGAAGAAAGTATGATGATAAGACTAAGAGTGATTAATTTCTGCTGCTCTTTAAGGTGGGTTCCCACTGCCGATCCGATCAACTCGATCAAGCTCGATCGCCCAATCGGCACATTTTTACCCCGACCAATCTCGACCAAATGCTTGATCGTCCTTAGACACGATCTCTTCCCGACCGCTATTCGATCGTTTACGACCCACATCCGACCATTCACGACTTCTTCGCGACGTATACTTGACAACAACTTCGATCTCTACTCGATCATTCCGATGCATATACGATCCCTATACGATATGTACTAGACCATCTAGACCAACTGGACGTCAACACGATCTCTACACGAACTCGACTCGGGCAGGTCGACCTGCTCGTACAGGAGTCGACGATGAGTTGTGAATTCGTTGTGTTTGCAGAAGTCATTACCGACAGCCGATATTACAGTATTCGCTTTTGATCAGTATTTGAATCATCGAAGATCAAGGATCAATAATGACTTAGACTAAGATTAATAATAATATTACGATTAAGACCAAGACAAACGTAACACAATTTCCCTTTAAAGCAGCACCCCAGAGCCATCCCTCTGAGGGTTCCCTATCACGACCGCCCCTGCCGGAGCTATCATGGAACAAGTCCTTGCACATCTGTGCAAACAAATAAACTGCGATGTGCTATGTCTTCAAGATACTATACCCAGCTATACTATACACAAAACATTTTAAAAACATTTCCGTAAGGTCCCAAAGTTGTTAACTTCAAATGTTTTCTAACAAACAGTATAAAAATATGTAAGTAACATTATATTTTTTTAGTGAATGTTTTAATAATAATAATACAACATTAAATAAAATGTTATTTTTGAAACATATTTACAATATATTAAAACAGAAATAATATTTTCAGATAAATAATGTTGTGAGGAATGTTTTATAAAAAACAAATGCCACTCTATTTTAAATGTTAAGACAACATTTTCCAGGAAACAAAATATGACAAACATTTGTTAAATGTTGATTTTTCCTTTAAGAAAAAACATTAACTTCTAATGTTGATAATAAAATGTGTAATCAATGCAAAAACAAAATATTATAATAGTATATAATTAAGATGTCTTGAAAACATCAACCTGATGTTTTGATAACAAAATCTAAGATTTGTTTACAATATTTAAAAAATGTTTCAACAACATAAGGACTGAATTTTTTTTCGATTTGTATTTTATTCATTGTTAAACAACATGTTCAATGAAATGTAAATATCACAAACATTTTTAAATGGTATTTTCTTTCCTTAAAAAAACATTTACTTCTAATGTCTATAACTGAATGTTTTAAAATGCAAGAGCGAAACATTCTTAAAAAGTCTTTTTAAATGTCCTTAACACATAAACTTGATGTTATAATAACATAATTTAAGTTTTTGCTACAATATTCCAAAAACGTTTCTACAACATTACGATTAAAATGTTTTAGATTCACATTTTATGGCGTTTTAAAGATGAGTTTACAAAATGTTTCATTTTATCACAAATTTAACATAAAAAATAGTTATATATACTGAAAAAGAAAATGTTATGAATCATGCTGTGTAATAATCGCATGACATCCTGCATTAATGTTTAAAAGACATTTTCTAGAAAATGTAAGTATGACAAACATTTTTTAAATGTTGATTTTTTTTTTTCTTAGATAAAACATTTACTACTAATGTCATACCTTGATGTTTTTAAAATGCAAGAGCGGGACATTTTATAAACGTATATTCAAAATGTCCTTAAAGGTAAAGACCAGTTTTGGAAATGCCCCCCCCCCCCCCCCCCCCCTCTCAACAAATGAAATGAAAGCTCTTATTGCCAATAATGTGAAAGAATATAATTATACTAATATAGGATTATCCAGGCATAATATAGCAATGTAGGCATAGATATATATCGCCCATACGCCATGTACGCTACGTGTATTACGAAATACTGATTTCTTCCGATATTTCTGTATTTAACGATGCTTAGGTTCAGATTTTTACCACAAAAGCCCTATTTCAATACATATTCAACAATAATGATCAATATAGATGTATTCGGCTACTTTCCCGAAACTGGACTTGGGCTTTAAAGCAGAAACTTGATGTTATAGTGACATAATCAAAGATTATGCTAAAATATTCCAATAACGTTTAAACAACATTACGATCATGTTTTAGATTCAAATTTATGACGTTTAAACGATGATTTTACAAAATGTTTCATTTTATCACAAATTTAAAGGAGTAGTTTAGTTTTGGTAGAGAGGGCGCTGAACATAAACAAATGTTTTGTGAGTTAATGAAAAACTGAGTGTCGAATTTGAGAGAACATGCAATTATAATGGCAGAATGAGCTTTATTTGGTCAAAATCGACCCAGAAACGGCTAAAATATAAATAAATATATCTGATCTTATAATTATTTGGGGCCCAAATAATTAGATGATAATTTTTTTTATGTAGAAAAAAAATGCTTGCACTTTTTAAAAAAATGTCAAAAGCGCTTTTTTTTTTTGATGTTGATGATCTCGCTATTTAATAATTATATCAATACAACATCACATACATAATTTTGTATGAAAAATGGTTGAAACCAATGCCTTTTTAAAAAGCACCCTCTTGTGTTTTAATTGCTCTTTTTGAATGATAACAGGCTTTTTACCTAGTCGCTTGTAATTTTGTATACCTTTCGAGCATGGTGGATAACTATTAGTTTATAATGTTACTGTGTGAGGTTTTGGCTATTAAAGTTCAGCCTTACCAAAACTAAACTACCCCTTTAACATTTAAAAAATCTCTTTATACTAAAATAGAAAGGGTCATGATTCATGATGTCTAATACTCGCATGATATTCTGCATCAATATTTAAAAGACAATTTCTAGAAAAAGAAAGGTGAGAAATTTGTTTTTAATGTTGATTTATTTCTTAAATAAAAACATTTACTACTAATGTCAATAAATTAATGTTTTTAAAATGCTAGAGCGAAACATTTTATAAACGTCTCTTTAAAATGTCCTTAATACATGAACTTGATGTTATAATCACATACTAACAGATTTAGCTACAATATTCCAATAACGTTTAAACAACATTACGATTGAAATGTTTTAGATTCTAATTTATGACGTTTAAAAGATTATTTTACAAAATGTTTCATTTGATCACAAATTCATCATCATCATCATTATCATCATCGTCATCATCATCATCATCATCATCATCATCATCATCATCGTCACCATCATCTCACTCAATGTCAGCAGTAGTGCACACTCTACATTTAGCTCTTCGTGCTCGGGATGTGATCGAGTGCGCTCGAGTAGCAGTCAAAAAATGAGAGTAGCGGTTTAAGGAAGTCGCGTAGCGCTCGTGTAGCGGTCGAGTTGTTAATAAAAACAGATCGAACCATGATCGAGTTGATCGGGAACCAATCGTGTCGTAGTCGAGTATAGATCGAGATGATCGGTGGAAAAAATCCATCCAGACCAAACTAGATCTCTATACGATCGTTTCCCGACCAGCTAGACCTCCACTCGATCAATACACGATCGCTGTTCGATCGCTTGCCTTCTCGACCCCTACACGAAGATTTTTGACTGTCAAAAATATTCGTGTAGGGAGCGGGACCATGCCGATCAAGGTAGATCGACCCCGATCGCCCTTGCCGAACAAGCCCGAACAGGCAAAAATATGCCAAAATAGCCTGATCGGGCTTGATCGAGTTGATCTGATCGGCAGTGGGAACCCACCTTTAGCAGGAGAAATTGTTTGTTTTATCAGTGCTACTCTGATGAAATGCTCTATTTGGAAGGGATTGGAGAATTTCTCTGGAGAAAAGCAATTAAATCATTACAGGTAAATATGCCTACCTGGCCTGACCAATGACTGTTTGCCCTTATTGTTCTCCACTAATGATATTAACTATTTCATCAGTGTAACACCAATAGGGTTGGTCTGGATAGCATATCAAATACATTGATCGCTCACAAGTATGAGGCTTAAATTAGATTGGTTTTGTTTGATCTTACTTGCACAATATATCTACTAGGGGTATGTATGATGATGGGCATCACTAGAAACTGCAGCAGCACCCAATTCATGTTCAGTTTGACAGACTGAACTGCCATTTCTGGAAGCTGGCTATGCTGAGACACTCTCACAGTGTAAGCAAACATGTCAGTGTATGGTTAACTTCAATGCAGATGAATTTTTAATCTATCCGCACCAAAGTGGCCAGAGGCATAATGTCACTGTGGCAGTTTGGTTGTTATTTAAAAGGCCAACTCAGTATTTTTTACTAACATAAAGCTCAATTTCCCATTTGTGAGAATAGATTCCTTTTCCAAAAGATTCCATTCTGGCATTTGAGTAATGAAACACAATCAACTGTATGTGAGTGTGCACACCTCCCCCTACCCTCCCCCTGAACTCCCATAGGAAATAAATAAATATAGAAACTGAACATTACCATAAAGCTAGACCGCCTTTTAGGCCACCTCAAAATGTTAAATGTATATTGAATGTATTGGCACAATGTTATTGATAATGATTTTGTGATGAATTATAAACAATTCATTTATATTCACAATTTGAACAATATCACCAATATTAAGCAAAAACAACACAAAATAAGAATGTATTTACTAGGGCCCTCCCCCTCAAGGTTAACCCTGGTTTATAATAGTTGTTCTCTTCTCACACCATAATTCAACTAATTGAACAACTTCTTGTAATGTCCTATTCCATGGGCTTAATAATGATACCATATTTATAAAGTGCATATCGCATAAGTTTCTATGTACTGTAAGAAAGGAAAATAAAAAGGAAAGTTCAGCATACAGTATCACATATAACCTTAAAGGGGACCACCAGGCAAAGAACAACACATTATTATATGTTTTGGTACCGTTTTGTGATATCAAATAGATACCCAACATTTTGCAAAGGGTTGTGTAATTCATAAACAAAGCAATTAATTTCCATCACTTACGGAACCACTGCTATTTCCTGGTGCACGTTTGAAAACAATAGATTCCCGGGCGATTCATTCGCTCTGCACACGTTGCAATTCACCGCACACATAGCAGTCTACGTAATTCAGACCGCATGAATGCATGCTTTAGAATGGTGATGCATTTCCAATTATATTTTTTTTTTCTGGAAACATATTTTTGTGAACTTGTTGATGGAATGGAATACTAAAGATGTTACCTTTCTTTAATAAGAATATTATTTTTGGGTGGTGGTACCCTTTAAATAACCATACCCACTATTACAAATATTTAAAAGTTATACAAATAGGTATCGTCCCATTTGTTGACATGAATACAAGAGAGGTGAACGCGGTATGCTTTGTGACTTAGTATCAGAATTATATACACCTGCACTGCTCTTGATTCTGTACTGTAAGACGGTATTCATACTGGCAAAACCGAATCCAACCCGACACCAGAAAATAGAGTGTGCTCCCAAATATTTCACGTTACCCCCCCCCCCCCCCCCCCCAAGAAAAAAAGAAAGACAAATAGTAGGACCATGGTATGCCACTGTCAGATAGATGCACACCCTCTTACACATTTATACTGACACAAGATTACAGTAATTAGCCTCTCCAAAGTAAGGATTAATTGTCACTGTTTGTTTGACAACGTTGGTACAAATGCTTTTAACTCATTATCCAACCTTCCCATTCAAGATAAACCCTCAGCTAGTAGCACATAATTATCAGTACTTTAGTACTTATATCGCGGTCGCGATCGCGGTGAAAATTTGCACACATGATAAGTGAAGTGTATAGAATACAATGGTAATTTTTTATTTTTTTGAAAAACTCATTAATTTGCATATTTATGGTAATTTATGCAAATAAGTCATGAAATTCATATTTTTACCCATAAATCATATATTCTTCATAATTAAACTCTGGTTTTCACTACATATATTCTTCAGAGCATTTGGAATAATAATACGACAAAAAAATGTGGAAGATCCAGGTTCTTCCTTATGTTTTCTATTGTTTTGATAATTTCTTATGTATTTCTTTGTTTTTTTAAACTTATGTATTTTATTGTTTTTGTTGTTTATTTTATTTCTAACTATAGTTTAACTATTTTGAACCCCAAAACCAACATATAAAATGAAAACAACACCAAATAACAAATGATATACCTCATTTTACGAAAATTGATATTTCCATATGTTTTGTACACAAATCACGAAATTGAGCGATTATCGGGCTGACATGCATTGACAAAAGGTCACGTGACTTTATAACGGTAGGTCCGATTTTTCGAAATTTTTGTTTTAAAATGTGCGCAAGACCCGAAAGAAAAAAGTCACCAAGCAGCGGCGCGTCATCTTACAGCGTTTTGGAGCAATACAAAAAATTGCGGAGGGGGGGGGCCATTATGGCCCTCCCCCCGGCCTTATTAGGGTTAAGGGTACCACCACCCCAAAATAATATTCTTACAAATAAAAGGTAACATTTTTAGTAGGCCATTCTAACAGAAAAATATGTTTCCAGAAAAAATTATATAATTGGAAAAAAGCATCACCATACTACAACATGTGTTTATGGTTCTGCATACAAACACTACCTTTTGTCTATGACAAACGCATCGTCCGTGATTCTATTGTCTCCAAACGTACCCATGAATAGAATTTAATGATAATAATACTGCTCATATCATTTTATTATTAGCAATAATGGTTCCGTAAGTGGTGGTAATTAATTGCATTGTTTATGATTTACACAACCCTTTGTAAAATGTTGGGCATCTATTTGATATCACAAAATGGTACCAAAACATATAATGATGTGTTGTTCTTTGCCTGGTGGTCCCATTTAACTATTTAGCTATTCACACGAGTATCAAAGCAATACAATTACTTTTATAGTTGCCAAATAACTCATCCAGCAAAAAAAAAAAGGCTTATTTTATACATGTAAAATTATTTGGAGTACATGTACATGCACATATTCCTGTATAAAGCCATTTGAGTTAAACCCTGATCAGACATTGCCCATAGTATACAGTATGCATTAACTCCAAGAATAAAACTGTAATGCTTGGCTAATGAGTCATGCCATAATGACCTACTACATTTCACCACTAGAGAACCCTTTGTGTCTTGTAATCAAGCTACTATTTATTCTTTTTTTCATGCACCATTTACTCAGATTGCAATTAAGCATTATTTATATTGTGGGTAATTAGTATGCTTGTGGCCATTCAAATATTACATCACAAGGGGTTCCTGTATTCACAGTGTATAAAGCACATATAATGTTAAGTTTGTATGTACAGTGTAGTAGATTGTAAATATTCTGCTGTTAATTATGAATAATACAACCCACGCAGTTATCTTTTTCACCAACTTCTCTCCCTAGGGAGTATACCAGCCAAAGCTTTCATACAGAGGCTGGAAGTTAATTACCTATACATTTTGCTCAGGTTATGTGTTTTTCTTATAAGTGATCTTACACCACAAAATGACCGTTAAGTCATGGGGTTATTTCTCTGTTATTAGCTGAAATAGTAATGGTTTTAATTGATAACATTTTTTTCTTTTAAATGTTGACCTTTTTGTCTTTTTCTCAATAAAAAGTTCAAATAAAAACAAATGTCAACATTGTATATTTTTATTTTATCTGAATGTAACAAAAGGGGGAAATCCTTGACCAACATAAAAGTGTAGAATCCACAGTTTTTCCTTATGTTTTAGCATGAATCTTGGTCTGAATCACAATTAAGAACTCGCACCTGTCCGCGCCGCTAGCGCTGGACTGGAGATATCGACAAGCTGGGGACAAGCCCGTATAGCGAACGCACGTGGTCAAATTGCACGTAGCGTATGCGCGATTCCGCGTTGGCGATATCTATCCGCAACAGATCAATTTATATTTTTGCAAGTATATCAATTAGTAGGCGGTTTGTTGGCCAAATTTGTATAATCCCATATTAGTAAAACTATATTCTTTCACGTGGTTGGTAATAAGAGCGTACATTTCATTTTTAGGAGGTGGGGCGTTTCCCACTACTGTCATTCACCTTTAATGGCACATGTGGTTAAATGCACTAATTGCAATTGTAAAACAGTGCGTTTTGAAATTTTCCAATACTCAATAAACTGCAATGATAATATTACTTTTGCGAATTTTGAAATATGACAATTTTCTCTTTCATGTGTGCTTACTCAACCATGGATTAAAGGTGCACCTGTAAAGTGTCAGATATTGCCCAAAATGACATTTGAGACTTCAATCTTGTACCAAAATCATTGTAAGATATGTCCGAATGATATGTGAAATTTTCATTGAAAAAGAACACTGCTTTTCCTGGTTAAAAAAGCGAAAATATGCGTCAGCTTTTACAACAAATTACTGTATGACGTTTATGTGGTTTATGACCGTTCATTAACGCTCTTGAGCTGAATGATAGATATCGTCATACTAAAGGGGCATTTGAAAAAATCTAACCCTATTTTATTCTTCTCTTACCATAAGCTAAACAACACGGTAGAAGAGAAACGAGGAAGCTCCAAGTAATTTAGACACTTTACAGGCATCCCTTTAATGGTTGCCTCTTATTTCTACACATTGTTTTTCCTAACTACCATAGAGATATTTTGGCAAAACAAAATCTTGAAACTATTCTTGGTTATAAAATAATAAGCAATTGTTTAGGGGGGTAGTTCCTTTTTGTGTTCGGTTTATATGAAATTCTTTTACTTAAACAAGTGTCCTGTTTTGTGCTGAGTATATATACATCAATGGTTATCAAAACTACAAATTTAATTTTCAAGATGCAACTGGTATGGGACAAGTCATGCACATGTATTGAATTTGGTGGGATGTAGTGTACATGTATGAAATGTCCCTTCTTAATTTGGGGGATCTGATTTAACAACCAATAAATGCCATTCATTATATTGACTTTATTAATATGTCAACTGTGATAACATGTTTATCTGCCTCTGATATTTCCCAGGCATGAATTGCCATTTGGTTGCTGACCTTTTAAATACAATTTTCCTGGATGGATTTATGCAACAAGAGTAGCACTGAATGGAGGGTTAGTCATAAAAGAGTCCTACCCCATCTATTGTGGAGAGTGGGAAATTCCCAAATTGCATACATGAATGATTAAAATCATCCTCACTTGTGCATTGTGTCATTTAGCTATCAAAGAAAGCATGGCACATTTGTTAGTGTTACAGTACTTTAAACTTGTCAGAGTATATTTAATAAACTTTATAATTGATCAAAATAAAATAATGGCAATTTCAGTATATATTTCCTATGAAGAAGAAGGCTATATATAGTTAAATTAAACTTGTAAGTGTTGATTGTGGATACCCCCAGAGCATTATCTTGGTTTGGAACAAAAGACTCGGAGTCTGCAGAGTCTGCAATGCTGTTGCCCTAGGCGAGATGTGTGTCGTCAAGAAGGATATGTGCATGTCCCATATGATACACCCAAGTTACTTTAACGGCTTACCCATGCACTTTATAACATGGGTGTGAGAGGAATTATTATAAAGGACAGTATAAATGCCATATTGGCAAACTCTAGCATGCTCTATGATTAGCATTTTTAGGATAATGAGCTTATTTGTACATCTCAGGATAGAGCTAAGTGTCAAAAATTAGTAAAAATAGTAACTATTGCTAGTCCCTCTGAAGATATAATTTCCACTATACTTTTGAACTAAAAGCTTGGTATATTTGTTTTATATCCCTTCGAATACCATCATGTTATACATGAAATGCATCTCTAGAATATTCTTTGGAACTTATTGATATCCACGGGTGAAAATATTCTGTAATTATTTCTTTTTAAATTACTCTTTGGGAAATCTCGTTGAGCATCTTTCGCAAGCTAAAACAAGACCTCCGCTCGCAGAGAAGCTTATAACACGCATCTCTATGAGCAATATGATCACCCGGCGTCTATGACGTCATTTTCATGCTATGGGCAAAAATAGATAAAATAGTAACTATTGCCAGTCCCTCCAAAGATATAATTTCCACTACACTTTTGAACTAAAAGCTTGGTATCCCTTCGAATACTGCCATGTTATACATGAAATGCATCTCTAGAATATTCTTTGGAACTTATTGATATTCACGGGTGAAAATATTCTGTATTTCTTTTTAAATTACTCTTTGGGAAATTTCGTCGAGCATCTTTCGCAAGCTAAAACAAGACCTCCGCTCGCAGAGAAGCTTATAACACGCATCTCTATGAGCAATATGATCACCCGGCGTCTATGATGTCATTTTCATGCTATGGGCAAAAATAGTGAAAACTATTCTTTGATCGCAGAGAAGCTTATAACACGCATCTCTATGAGCAATATGATCACCCGGCGTTTATGACGTCATTTTCATGCTATGGGCAAAAATAGTGAAAACTATTCTCCGATTTTCAGATTGATAGTGAAAATAATTTGTATTGTGAGAGCCCCAATTGACCAATCACGTTTCTAAAATACTCATGAATATTCATAGAAGGGATATAATAAACAAATATACCATGCACTGAGAGCCTCTAGTTGAAATTATGGATTCCGAGGTGACAGGAAAAGCACTATTTTCTGAGGGTCGTAGACCCAAAGAAAATAGTGCCTTTTCTGTCACCGAGGAATCCATAATTTCACTAGTGGCTCGAAATAGTGCATGATATATTTGTTTTATATCCTTCGCATAATCATAATCATCACAAAAATAAATGATTTCAATTAAATTAAAGAAAAATATAAAGAAAAACAAATCATTGATCATGGAACCATCACTGCACTGACTATTTTCTGTTTGTGACACTGACCCCCTTTGCGCAATAGTCCTAGCGCAGAGCGCGTATTGCGCTATCTTTCCATTCATGGTTACGCGCCTTAACAACTAATGCGCACCCAAATGCAAAACGTGCGCATCAAAGTGAATAATTAACCTGCTGTACATACTACGCACGTGTAATTGTATGGAAAAATAGTTATTCGTACATTACACATACAGCTAGTGCAGTACACACCGCGGCCGATTGTTTAATGACGAATTAGTGTCACGACCACAGAAAGACAACGATGCACAATGTGCACCATTGTCGGAATTTTTAAATTCGAATACCGCTACGTTATACATGAAATGCATCTCTAGAATATTCTTTGGAACTTATTAATATTCACGGGTGAAAATATGCTGTATTTCTTTTTAAATAACTCTATGAGAAATCTCGTCGAGTATCTTTCGCAAGCTAAAACAAGACCTCTGCTCGCAGGGAAGTTTTATAACACGCATCTCTATGGGCTCAATATGATCACCCGGCGTCTATGACGTCATTCATGGTATAGCATTTATTATATCCTACATGAATTAAATCCTGTTCAGTGATTGGTCTACATAGCGTCATGTGACCAAACATAGTAATGCCCATGGAGAAAAATGTGCTATGCGTGACGTCATTCATGGAATAGTAAATGCTATTCCATGAATGACGTCATAGACGCCGGGTGATTATATTGAGCCCATAGAGATGCAGGTTATAAAACTTCCCTGCGAGCAGAGGTCTTGTTTTAGCTTGCGAAAGATGCTCGACGAGATTTCTCAAAGAGTTATTTAAAAAGAAATACAGCATATTTTCACCCGTAAATATCAATAAGTTCCAAAGAATATTCTAGAGATGCATTTCATGTATAATGTAGCGGTATTCGAATTTAAAAATAACGACAATGGTGCACATTGTGCATCGTTGTCCTTCTGTGGTCGTGACACTAATTCGTCATTTAACAATCGGCCGCGGTGTGCACTGCACTAGCTGTATGTCTAATGTACGAATAACTATTTTCTCCATACAATTACACGTGTGTATTATGTAAAGCAGGTTAATTGTTCACCTTGATATGCGCGTTTTGCATTTGGGTGCGCATTAGTTGTTAAGGCGCGTAACCATGAATGGAAAGATTGTGCTCTGCGCTAGGACTATTGCGCAAAGGGGGTCAGTGTCACAAACAGAACATAGTCAGTGCAGTGATGGTTCCATGATCAATGTTTTGTTTTTCTTCATATTTTTCATTAATTTAATTGAAATCATTTATTTTTGCGATGATTATGATTATGCGAAGGATATAAAACAAATATATCATGCACTATTTCGAGCCACTAGTGAAATTATGGATTCCGAGGTGACAGAAAAAGCACTATGTTCTTCGGGTCTACGACCCTCAGAACATAGTGCTTTTCCTGTCACCTCGGAATCCATAATTTCAACTAGAGGCTCTCAGTGCATGGTATATTTGTTTACTATACCATGAATGACGTCACGCATAGCACATTTTTCTCCATGGGCATTTACTGTGTTTGGTCACATGACGCTATGTAGACCAATCACTGAACAGGATTTCATTCATGTAGGATATAATAGATTTTATTCTACATTTTCAACAACATACATAATATAATATTCTTGAACATGTTGAATGTAAAATAATACAATTTTCATATAATTAAAACAATTTTAAATTTCAATGGTATACATGGCAGTTTTTATTAAATATGCTAGGAGCCAATCGAGAAAGCGGAGCTAATGTGTACAACAAATAAATAGCATACATGTATGTATGTAAACCAGCTTTTAAAGCCAAATAACGGTATGGGAAACACCCCACACACAAAACACGAAAAATATGCTTTAATCACTTACCATGTGAAAGAATGTATGATAACTTACCTGTTTATGTGAAGATTTTGACAAAAACTGCTTTGAAATTGACTGTGAACATCAAAAGGTGCGAAATGTAGCAATCTCTCCAGAGAGTTTAATTCAACTACATACGCTGCGTGCGAAAGCTATGCGAGGGCACATGCACAGCATATCGGGCTGGTCGACCCAATCACAGCAGAGCGGAGCGGCGCGAAGGGGCAGTGAATTTAGGCCAAATCTTACTGGCGTGCAACACAAGCCCTTTTTGTACTGATTCAACAATATTGATCAATTAGTTTGGCCAATATAGATGTTTTGGTAACTTTCCAAATACTGTTATTTGTCTTTAACACAAGAGTGGAAAGAGAAAAAGGAGAGAGAGAGGGAGAGGGAGAGTGAAAATAGCACTGGCCTTAGCTTAATTTTACTTGCCCAAATGGGCAACCAAATATAACAGAATTAGTATATATTTTTCTTTGTTTGGGAATACTATATTCGGCTTTCAGGCTACTCAATTAGAAAATCGTTATTTTGACTGGCCTGAGTACTTCTGTAGCATTGTGAATTTATGCTATCATTGTTCCACCAAATTTGAATTTTGTCTGGAAAATAGGATTTGGGGAATAGCCAGCATAATATGATGACATAAATGGTACCCTGGGTACCAACGATTATCGCCATCTTTGTCTCTACACAACCTTATTTATTTTTTAGGGCTGTACCAGGTATAGCGTGCATAC